>JACTOM010000006.1:106823-137817 GCA_015832385.1 Elymnias hypermnestra | reverse complement strand
TTTAGAAATTCTAAACGCTATCTACAATCGCAAACGCATTTTAACTCATGAATCATCGCACAAGCTTGGTTTTGGTTAGTTGTTAGAGCTTCAGTTTGGCGACATGGAGCAATCAATCTTAATATAATATTTCTTCTGTGGACTCAACCTCCTTGTAGAAGACCAAATAACCGCGACACAGTTTATAACTAATGCGGTTATATGGTCTTTTCACGTGCGATTAAAATATTGTGATCTGATTTATCTCCTACATTAAGCTCTTTGTTTTGTAATCTTTTTGGTCAATAAAAATTAAATAAAAATAAATAAATAATGTTGGTACAAAACTCAGATTATAATGTTCAATCACTTAATTTTCCTGATGTCAATTTACACAAACTCATCAATAATAATAGCTAGGAACGAGACAGTTTCAATAGTCGACCGCTCTGGCAGACCGTCCCCCGAGAGCTGCCGAGAGACGCGCCGATATGCCACTTATTGACTCTGCTCCACGCCGATAGATAGATGGCGCCAGCATTGCACAGACTATTGCACTCCGACATATATAAAATACTACATTGTTATCACCATATTTACTTCTATCATTTTTTAGATTTTTAATCTACATTACAGAGTAAAGAATTCTACGTCCAGGAATCCGTCCACTAATTAAATCAAACCATATATAGCAAAAGGATGCGAGGCATAATCCCTTTCATTGTAGCTAGCAGCCGAGGTTCCTCCATTAACATTACGCGTTATATATAACTAGTGACCCAATTATGAAATATACTTTTGTATATTTCAATTACCATAGCATTAGCAGCATAGTCTTTACGACTAATATAAAAGTGAATTATTGTTAGTCATAGTAAGATTCTTCATAACACGTAGGTAATCTTCTATCAAAAATATTATTCCAGTCATTCTGAATTATCAAGCATCGGTTAAAGGAATTTTACGTATCTCATGATGACTGACATATAAATTTTAATTTAAGTTCGCTTAATAATTATATATAGCTGCGTATATAATACTACCCGCGGTTTCACCCGTCTAGATACCTAGTCTAGTCTAGTCTAGATACGATACTATACTGTTATTTAATTGTTTTATCATACATATAATCAAATTCCTTATTTTTAAAGGCACCGTCTATACTTTTTAATTTATCTATAAAACGATTTAAATTAAATTAAATGTGACTGTGATGACAAAATAACGATTTTGACTTTTTTTGTAACTAGAACGGCAATCATAGCAACTGAAAAGTAACAAAATTAACCATGTTTACGGTAATTTATAGCTTCACCAGTACAAGATGGTGCGAAGCTTTATTCTAAAATTAAACAGTATCACTGGGTTGTAAAAAGTGGTTCTCATGAGGTAAACGTGATGACTCACTAGACACATGGATATCTCTTATATATATTCAATATGAACCCGCGACTTCGTCTGAGTGAAATGTTTTTTGGGTAGCACTTTTATTAATTCAAAGGGCAAAAGGAACATTCCCACCAAATTTTAAGCTTCTAAACCTTACGGATCCATAGATATCGTGATGAGTCAATAGTTAACACCCCCGAAGCCCCCCCTGCGGGTGGAATTTTGCAAAATCCGTTCTTAGCTGACCTCTACTCGGCAAAAGGAATATTCCTACCAAATTTGAATTTTATACGCCTTATGGTTCTAGAGATATCGTATATATATAAGAGATAGACACAGATGTAGATAACGCCGTTATTTTACAGAGTGATAAAATGAGGCGCAGCTGTACGTAACTTGTCGGGGTTGTTTTTAATGGTACATACAGAGTCACATGGAGGCATTTCTTTCATTTAAATACAAAATGTTCGTCCATGAGGCCGTTTTCCTCAAAACTTCTCTTTCGTCTCCCACAGACAATACCGCGCTCTATCACTTTTCGCATACTTAGCGCTAAAGTTTCCACTTTGAAGGAACAAGTTAGCTCCGGCGCGGCATTTCCTTGCTAATTAACGAGCAACTACGAGTCTGCATTGTTGGATGCATCTCGGTCTGTCCCAGGGCTGCTACGTGCCGTAATTTCTCATTGTTTAAGTATAAAAGCTTACTTTGAAATTTATCCCAACGGTTTTAACTTAAATTATTAATTAGTTACCGCTAGTTGCTATGTAATAAGAAGCCACGAGGATACTCTGAATGTTTTTATTTATTTTTAGAGTTTACAATACAGGCTAGGCATACTAAAGCCATGTTTGTAACTCTAACATGGTGAACAGTGTGAATAAAGAAATGGTTTATATCTTATGAAACTATACTTTTTCATGTCCGGTATGCGTTGTGATGCTATTGTAAATTTTATATACAAGTTTCATTTTAATCGTAAAGACATCTTAAAGGAAATACATAAACACTTAACTAGTCGTTACATAACGTTTTTGCTTTATCTACCATCTACAGCGATATTTATTAGTTTTCAATAAAGGTTTTTCTTTAATACTGATAATCCAACAGCTTTTTAACAAGTTGTTACATATAATACATACATACATAGCATCACGCCTTATTCCCATAGGGGTAGGCAGAGACAACATCCTTCCACTTGCCACGATCCTTGCATATCTCCTTCGCTTCTTTCAATCTCATTAAATCTTTCATACAAGTTCGTCGGTTTAGAGTACTCTTGACCTGGCCGTTATTTAAAATGTCCTGGATTTGGTCCAGGAACGTTCGCCTTGGTCTTCCCCTTCCAACTTTCGCATTCACTCTTGACTCATAAATCCTTTTTGTCAGTCTCCTTTCATTCATTCTCTCTACATGCCCAAACCATCTAAGCATACCTTTCTCAATTTTAGTCACTACGTCTTCTTTTATACCACAACGTTCTCTTATCACACTATTTCTCACTCTGTCACTCAGTTTTAATCCACTCATGCTTCTCAACGCTCTCATCTCTACCGCATTTATTTTACTTTTGTGATTCTTCTGCCATACCCAACTTTCACTACCATACATAAGTGTTGGCACCAACACTCCAGCATGCACTGCCAGTCTAGCCCTTTGAGACACCATCTGGCTATTCATAAAAGCATGCAGAGCACCATTTACCATATTCCCTGCATTCACTCTCCTTTCGATATCACTTTCACATGTTCCATCTTTTGTAAATTTAGATCCCAAGTATACAAATTCTTTCACCTCTTCCACTTGTTCCCCATCTATCAAAATATTGCCATTCATCATAGATTCATCTCGTTCAAAAAGCATAACTTTCGTTTTGTTTACATTCACTTTCATTCCTTTCCCTTTCAAAGCTTCATTCATAATATTTAGCATCTCCTGAAGCTCGTTAGATATAATACTCGTTACATATAATACTTGATATATTTTAAATAAGGCCAAATACGGATTCCACAAATCTATATATTGTTAGCAATTATAAATTTATTGGAAGATGTATTGTTAAAGTGGAAGTAGCACAATTATTAGTTTACTGCAATAATTGTTTAAAAGGAAACGAAAGCGCTCTTTCGTGCTTTTTCGTGTATCTTTACCGATGTTTCTCCCCACCAAGCCATATAAAAACTCTGGTAAAGATCACGAGGGGTTGCAGTTATGGTCTTTAATAGTAAGTGTTGAAATTAGTAAAGTGATAAATAATTATAGTGTTGTGAATAATAAATATAGTGTTCTGAAGTAATATAGTTTATAACATATTGTATTAAATATTTGTGGACTTTTAATAAATAGTTTGGAAGAAATTGTATAGGTTTAAACCACTTGGGAAAATAGAGCTTTTAACATATATAAAAATCAATCAATCGTTAGTCTCACTAAAATTCAAGAACGGCTGGACTAATTTTGCTTTTTAATTATTCGTGGAAGCTTAGAGCAGGTTTAAAGATACGTAAATATGATAAAAGTGCTTGGGATATAGTAATAAAAGCTTTCCCTTAGAAACTACTCCTATCTGTCAAATATTTGATATTTGTGCCGTCGTTTAGAAATCACTTAAATATAAAAGTGAAGCTTTTTTTATTAATTTGGTTTTAAATGGCAAACGCTTGATGTTCGTCCCGTCGCTTTGTAATCAAATTAAATTTAAAAAAAATACTTTTATTTTTGACATTTGACATTGACAACAAACAATTTCTAAACGCAACTATAAAATATTTTATAGACTGGCTGGAATCTGGTCGTTTTTTTATACGAACTTTTGTTCCGGTTGAGTTTTGAAGCATTCTGCAATAAACATTAAGTTTTTTTTTATTTATTGATTCTGAGGCGGTACGAAGTTTGCCAAGTCAGCTAGTTACTATAAAATATTTGAAATAACAGAGTAGATATTAAGGAGTCCGAATTTAGAAACAAGAAAAAGAAAAAACTGAGATTTTCGCTAACTATTCCTTCAATAAATTCAGCATGTGGGTCACCCCAAACCGTCTTCCGATTTCCTCACTAGCATCAGAACGTATAAGCAGTAGCATTACGATAGGATTTCCTATAGATGGAAAGATTAGTAATTTGTTACAAAAAGTTGTTTGTATATTAAGTATTTGTATTATGAATTGTGTGTATATGTTTTCGAAAGAATGTGATACCTCCCTGGTCGAGCTAACGAAATTGTGAACAGCATTAACTGACTGATTACAAGTGCAGTTTAGGTTAGCAAAAATAATACTCTTAAAAAGAAGGACCTTATGCAGGTGAGATGAGAAATAAACAAATTATCCTAATTTTGTTGTTAAAAGGTAGTTTTAATTAGTTCTATTTAGAAAATTAAGTTAGAAAACTTAAGTAATTGCAGCAAGACTTACTGCTTAACAAGTTGAAGTAACTTGTTTAAGTTCTCGGCGGATCACATTTATGTTGTGACTATTAGAAGAAATGTTTTGCAACTTTGTGAAAGAATATACTTAGAAGATATAGATTCTACTAAAGAATTTAATTATATACATCAAGTAAATAATTACGCATTCATATTTCGTATTACTTCTATGTATTTAATTAGTTACTACTAGCTTTTTTAATTAACATTAACCGAAATAGAATTGTATTCAAAATTTGTAACAAAAATGTCGTTTAATATAATTGCTCCTACTATTTGCAATAAATGTAAAATTTAAATTATCTAAATATATTCAATTTTTGACTTGATATTTTGTACATATTGTGGTTTGAAAAGAAATAAACTGGTTCAAACATATCCACGAAATTAGGTATCATACTTTAGAATGTGTTGTAAAATAAGAATAGCGTCTCAACACCAGTACACCTTAATTTTGAAATGAAAGTTTGTTCTACATAACTATTTACCAACAAATGTTTCCAATAGTGAGTTCTGCTTGTTCACTTTCAAGCAAGAAGCTAGAATTTCTCTCATTACCAAGGTTGCTTCTTTTCAATAAATTCATCATATTTTTTATATTCATATTATAACGTTTCATAAAGTCCTCTTTTATACTTTATGAAAACGATATTTGACATTTCCAATATCATTGATTTACTTTAATAAGGTTTAGCACTCCCTATCTATCTGTACATATATACATGTGTTTAGAAGATATCTTTATTAGTTTCGTAACAGTAGTAATGTTTTGTATTGACTTTCTATAGTTTTCAATAAAACAAAAACTTTACCATTCCTTTCTAAAGCCGGATAGTTGATAACTGGAGTGTGAATCACTAGGGCTGCTCCATTACGATCAAACTTCAAAATATCTGCTACTTGCAAAGTTGGAAATGTTTCACTAAGGCTCTACAATACTTTATCTGTTTAGAACTTAAAACTTTACAGTAAAAAACGACCTGATATGCCTAATAATATCAGTCATCTGGCATTCAAAGTGCTATCACATATGTTCATTCAATTACAAAAGCTGAACTTACAAAGCCAATCAATATTAAAACTGTTTTGGTACAAATATAACGTAAATATTTATATACAGCTAGTAAGAAGTTTTATGCATAGGAAAAACGGACAAATTAATTTTATTTACATAAAATAAAAAATCTAAACAAATAACTTAATACCAATATTTCTTTGGCAAAAACGTCCTTATGTAGTATTCAAAAATATAAATAAATTTTAAATTTTCATATAAATTCTTAGCAATCATTAAAGTTACATTCATGTAATATTGTATGGATTCGGTTTTAGGTGACAACCCTATATGGCTGCAAAATTAACTGAGAACTTACTTAAGCTCAGTTGGAGATATTCATTGACGGAAAATGTGCAAGCTTATTTTACTTGGATTAATAAAACCATACCTGCAATGTTTAAGTGTCTTGCAAATATCGTTTTATTAGGCTATAATGACCATCTATACTTATATTATAAAGCTGAAGTTTGTGTATTTGTTTGGTTGAACGTGATTATCACAAAAGCTGATTACTGATTCGGTTCAAAAGCTCTTTAAGTGTTGGCTTATTTCGGGAGCTTTTGGGAGCTTCCACTGCAAAAGTTACGCAACATTTCGCAACAGTTACGCAAAAATTATAGTTTGTATTTAACATAAAATAATACAAACAATTTAACGCACATTTATCTGTCGGGTAATTGTTATATAAATGAGAATTTACTAATTTGATAAACATGAACATGTTGTCGTTTTAAAAATCTAATGTTATAACAGCATAATTTTTATGAGTGTGAAATCTAGATTGTAACCTATAAAATTTTATTACCCAGCCCTGATTCATGAATTGGGAATGATCTCGAACATCGAAAATGGTTTGCTTCATACGTTATTCAACAACTCTTTATTGCGATTTGAAAACCGATCTATCCAAAAGCTTTCCCCAGTCAATCTCCGCTATTTTTTTATATTTAAAAATCACACGACCGTTTTTGTTACTAATTTAGAACACATTTTTTTATTGAGGTATAATAACTAATAAAAGGGAGCCGTGATGGCAATGTAGTAAGTCTTTTCTTATGAAACTTATGTATCTAATTGTTATTTAATAAATCGATTGTCATTGTGGTTTTCGATGACTTCGTTAATACAGCTTCAAAACCCTGGAGCAATTTTGAGACATATGTAGCCTGACAACCCATAGTGGAACCGCATGGTGGGTCCATGCTCTAAAAATATTATTTTCTGTGAAGGATGACCTGCAGGTGCAGCAGTAGGCCACTATTAGTTAACTACTCACCTCTCTTATAAATGGAAACCCAAAGGTATATGGCGTCTTCAAAAAAATCAAGTATATCCCTTCTTTTATTTAAATTTCTCTTGTATATATGAACTGGCTTTATTCAACAATATCACTGATATTTACAATTTAGGTCACTATATGATACATAGGGCATAGAAGTTAATATTAAATGATAGTGTAAAGACATTGGTGAACAGATTTTGCATACATTGTTTTCCAAGCTTACAGTGTGCATAGGTTTAATTTGTAATGGCGTTGAAATAGGTAAAATACTACGTTGGAATATAAACCATTTTATTCCATCCGTGTCACTGGTTCAGGTCGTATTAAATTTTAGAATTTGCTGTTTGTCTACTAAATTCAAACGCTATTTGTTTTACAATTTGAATGTAGTTGTGATAACACGCTCTATTTATGTTTATATTCTAGCTGGCTAATGAAAGCCTCGATATACATGCCAATATCATTTTTATAATCCTACTATTAGTTGACACTATAAATATCAGATTCAAAATTTGAATTGTTAATATAATATTTTTGGGCAAAGGCACGAACGCGACGCTGCGTTTTTTTATACTAATTCGTTTGAAGTTAGTTTTAATGTTTACAAATAACATGTGCCATTTTAATTTCATTTCATAATTTAATGAAATAAAAATATTTCACAAATTCTCTTTTCAAAATTTTAAATTCAAAACTAAAATTTAATTAATAAATAAAAAAGTGGCATTTTTATCTAAAATTCGTCATTTGAGATATCAATAAATTATTTGTTTTAATTTTCGAAACTTTTAATATTTTTATGACAATTAAATTCATTCCTAACCGTTTTAGATTTGTATAAATATATATAAGACTTAAAAATTAGTTCGCCAAAGAAGTTTCACTTCGGACATGTGTACTTTGAACGCACGCACTTTTTTTTATTAAAGCGCTCATGTACAAATACATATTTTAAACCTGGGCCCGTAGACAAGGTAACTATGGAATATTGCTGACGATTAAATATGTATGGGAATAACGTTTCATATTTCGATATATTTCGTCATTGCCATAATTTTTTAAACGTTAGCAGTCTTCGAATGTGACATTGTCTAAGGGCTCTGTAGTGGATGACACTTGGATGTTGATTCAGATTTTTGAAGCTATACTTTTTTTGGCACGTTAGGGAAAAATTATAAGAGTAAATTTTTACGATGCGCACGCACACCGTTACAAAATCCTGACACCCTTAAGTAGGCTATATTCAACATTTTAGCTTCACGATGCGCGCCCGCACACCGTTACAAGAAACCGACACCCTTTACTTTTTTTATCGTTGGTAAATGCATTTACACATTAACCCTGACCCGCAGCTCGGGAGTGTGGGCTTCTGCGAAGGAGAATAGCTCGCATTACCTACTAAAACCCAGCGGAACCCTTTTCATTCGTGAGTGAGACACCAGAGGATTAGCTTGCGCATTCCTACCTGGTTTCTCAAATGAGTCCGACTGAGGATTCACGGAAGCGGGAGCAGGTGCGCAAAACATGCGCCGCCTAGTACCCCGCTTTCTTCGGCGGTGAGAGGGGGCATCTACTGCATTCTACCTCTCTCGTTCGCGGGCCTCCTTCAGCGAGACTACAGTCTCACAGAAGAAAGTCATTCCCGCCCAACACCAGCGAGATATCCCCGCCGATTAGCGCCTCTAAGAACTGACGCTGAAGTCTCCAGGCTGCGCATTCCGCTACTGTGTGGTGTTCTAAGTCAATAGCTGCACCACACTCATGGCAGTTCGGCGACTTCTTTCGGCCGATTTAGTGCAAGAACTTTCCGAGACAATTATGCCCGGTCAGAATCTGCACCAGTCTGTAAGAAAGCGTCCCATGCCTCCTGGAGACCCATTGGTCCAGGTGAGGACGATTCCTTTCCACTGTGACGACGTCCGCCGCTGGGAACCCGACTTACATAAAAAAAACTATGACTCGATCGTTTATAACCTGATCTCCCATACTAATTCAGTATATGTACCTACGTGGCGTTTTTGATGTAGATTTAAAACGGGTTTCCACGTAATAGGAGACTACGTGGGAAAGGTAAGGAAAAGGGAATAGTAAATATGTTTCACGTAATAAACAATACGTATAATGTAAACAGCTATATCTTATATTTGAAACTTGATATCAGATCGGAAACACCCTGCTGCTATTTACTATTTAATCGGCCGCTACGACAAATCGGAAGCCATTAATATTTGATTTTCAATTGCAGCTTTGTTTGTATTATCCGCGACTGTCAATAGTGCTATCTGGCTTGCAAACAAATAACCACAACGCGATAATTAAACTTGCTATGAGCTTCGTTATAATTAACATATCAATTTTATACGATTTCCGTTGGTTAATTGTAATTTTAAGTATTACGAAAAAACCCAAAATCATTTTTAAAATTTTTGAAGTGAACCTTTAGCATGAGGGTAAAATTTTTACGTATGAAACGCGTGATTAGCGTCACGAAAATGTGCAGCGTTTTTAATGCTGATTCGTTTGAAGGTTAGGTCAATATTTACAAATAATATGTGGCATTTAAATTTGCCACTCGTCATTTAATAATTAAATATACAACTTTTCTTAAAATTTTAAATAAAAATATTTCTAAATTCTCTTTTCAAAATTTCATTAATAATTTCTAATATAGACAAAAAACACGTGGCATATTTACAATTTTTCATTTGAGATTTCAATAAATTATTTGTATTATTTTCACGCTTTTAATAACTTATTGACAATTCGTCGTCGACGCCTCAACCGATAGACGTCCACTGCTGGACATAGGTCTCACGTAATGACCTCCACAAGGCCCGATCTTGCCCCTCTTTATATTATCGGTCCACCTTGTGAGGGGTCTAAGCCCTACACTGGGCCGTCCGGTGCGGGGTCGCCACTCTAGCACCTACGGCCCCCAACGTTCATCCATCCTTCGAACTATGTGCCCCGCCCATTGCCACTACAGAATCGCGATTTGTAGGGCTATGTCGGTGACGATGATTCTACTACGGATCTTTTCATTTCATATTCGATCGCGTAGGGAAACTCCGAGCATAGCCCTCTCCATCGCACGCTGAGTGACTCTGAGTTTCCGCATGAGGCCCATAGTCAGCGACCACGTCTCAGAACCGTAGGTCATCACTGGCAACACGCACTGTTCGAAGTCTTCAGCCACTGAGGGATATCAGACGAAAATGCCTGGCGTAGTTTCCCGATTGCTGCTCAACCGAGTTGGAGTCGGCGGTTGACCTCCTTCTTGAAATTGGAACGACCTAGCTGGACTATATATTCCGGGTATGTGTATTTATCAACAATTTTGAGAGCTGAGTTCTCAACGGTGTCTCGGTGTAGCGGTACATATTAGACATAATTTTCGCCTTATACAAGTTTATTTTCAGTCCCACTTGTTCAGAAACTCTGCTGAACAGAAAGGCGACAACATTGAAAACTAAATTCATCAAATTCCTAACATATCTTCCTTTTTCCCTCCCTCTAAGTGTCGGAAATCTGCAGGTATAAATTTATATAAATAAAGACAAGACTTAAAAATTAGTTTGCCAAAAATGTTTCACTTCTGAGGGGTGTACTATGTGCACACGCACCTTTAATTTTTTTTAAGGCGACGCTGGCGCAATTTTTCAAGTTCACGGTAAGACGAATTTAGGAAATTGCATTTTCTAATATGTCTGAGTCTGGACTGGTGGGTTCGGCCGTGGCTGGCTACCTCCCTGGTTACCATCCCATCAATGATGTACCTCCATTCAAAGTGATATCTGTGTTCCAGTACGATCCTGTGTAGAAACTATAAGAGATAAATAGCCTCTTACCAGATTAGCGCTCTTCCATCTTAAATTGTTTCATCACTTACCATCTGGTGTGATCATGTGACAGCGCTAACCTGTCAGCAATAAAATAAATATTTACACAACAGTTTATTGTGGGTGTTTTTTTTACGAAAAATTTTTAAATATTAATTCGTAATATCTCTAATATCGTCTTCAGTATATTGGAAATAATATTTAAAATTAAAAGCGATTCAAAAGTACTGTTTAAGAATACTGGAATTTAAATTTTTCGATATTTGAGGTATAAAAGTATTTAAAAGATGTTCATATGAAAGATGTTATGTTAATAACATTTCCCATAGACATTTGTTGTACAAAATGTAGTATTACAGAGTAGCTTTCTGAATCTTGAAAATCGAAACCCAATTTCACATTTAATTATAGCAATATCTCAAGAGAGCCATCAAAAGGATCTTGGCAAAGCAAAGAAATGAAGAGGAGAATTACACCTTAACTGTAAACGAAATTCAAAATTTTCTTCGCAAGTTGTTTCCATTATAAATTTACTTAACAACCAAGTTCAAAGGATCTGTAATTTCAACACAAATAAAGTTTCCTTAGCGAAAATATATTCATTTTAGCTAACGAAGCTACAACGTAATTTGCGCGCATACAAACTCATTTGCTCTATAACAAAAAGGTTCAAAATAGTCTAAAATTAATAAAATTAAACACTTCACTATTACATTCACTTATGACTTTACATGATTGACTTTGAATGTACTTTGCGTAGATAGCGTTAGCGATCATGATTGTTTTATTTGTGGTTTTTATATCAGTGAAACGTTTACATGCACTATAACCGGTTTAACGCAGTCTGGAAATTCTCAAATTTAATAAGTCGTCGTTTTCACGACGACTGTGATTAGTGGACTTATTATTTTTGAGTGGGGCGATTATTTTCAGTGGGGCGTTTGGTATAAGAGGCGTAGCATAGGGGAATGAAGCAATATTCGCCTGACAGTTCTTAGTTTGTATCAACGTTAGTATTATGTTTTAATTCATTCAAAGTATGTAATATAATAATGAAGAATATGAGAATAGTATTACTTAACCTGCAAATTAGTAAGCGACTCTAAAAATAGTAATGATAAGTAATATTAAAACGACACATCATAAATTTCTTATTAAAATTCGAGTTACATATAAAGTGAATGGAGGGGCGATCACGAATTTTGTATGGAATCTTAAGCAGTGCTCCCAGTAAGCGTATTTGGAACTAAAATTCCTAAATACAAACCCATTTCGCGTTTTAAGTGAAGTAATCGAATAATTTCGTGCAGATAAAATGTAGGAAATGCGATCAAGAACATAAAATTTGACATTTACTATCGACTTTCTCGATCGACATATATCGAAAAATACATAACGTGTGTCACCAAGATATTTGACGACATGAATTTCGCTTGTGCGTAAATCGCTATTTTATAATTAATTCTATGAATATTAAGAAAAAGATGACTTCCACTGTGAATGCTAGAAGATCAATTCACAAAGATTTTTTACAAATTTAAACTACTAGCGATACAAGGATAATAAACGATGTTTGGATTATTTTCATTATTTAAAATTCATATAATAACATACCAATATCACGAACAAATATCTGTGTTCTCATTTCTAAAACTATATTACTAAATACTTTGTAAGCAAGCAAGCAAGCAAAACTTCTACCTAAAATAATATATATGTCGGAGTGCAACAGTATGTGGATCGCTGGTCCATGTGCAATAGTCTGTGGAACGTTGGCGCCATCTGTCTATCGGCGTGGGACAAAGTCAATATGGGGCAGTCCGGCACGTCTCTCGGTAGATCTCGAGTAGCGGCCTGCCGGTGCGGTCGGCTTTTGAAACTGTCGCGTTTCTAGGTATTATTGTTAATGAGTTTCTGTAAATTGATATCGGGGAGTGATTGAACATTATAATCCGAGTTAATTAGTAAAGTGTTAGATTGCACCAACATTACGCACGAACGCCCACGTTATGGAAATTATAGATGCCATTAATGACAATGTCGGCGGAGAACCCTACGCCCCTATGCTTTGTGCTTCTCCTTCTCTTTTATTCTCTGACATATATGAGTAACATTTAAGAAAAATAATATATATGGTTATATTTATGAGCTGTCAATTTAAGTTTCATTTATACGGAAATCTTTACAGTGTCTCTGAATCAAATTACACAATTTTTGTTGAAATTTTATTGCTATCAAACTTAAATTATTAAACCTATATGTTTTCCCAAAAACATATTATTGTTAAGAATATAAAATATTAAGGTGATAAAATATATTCGTTAATTATTTTTTTAGGATATATGGTTTTAGAACATAATGCGTATAAAAAATTTGTAAAATCCAATTGAAACTTCACTTTATTGAACTAGTCGTGTATTCGAATCGAATTGGCGTTACAAAATTTTTGAGGTTCGTAACGCCAGATGAGTTACGTAATAGTAAAGTGAGTTTAGGCGATACCATAACTTTATTATAACGAGAAAATTCCTGTTTAGCCGTCTGATGACTTAAAGTATTGAATCATAAAAACTGTATTTGGCAAGAAAATTTTTCAACCTTTTCCCTTAAAAATAAAAAATAGGCTATAAAGATTTTCATGAATAATTTAGCATTATTTTATTATTTTTAATTTTTATAACTCTTTGTTAATATATTTATTTTTAATTTGTATAACTCTTTTCCTGCTGTATAATTCGTGTAGTCCTCGATGACGTGGGATTATGAGGAAGCTCTTTTTTCTTTGTGCTCTTCTATTTTCACCCCATTTCGGACCTTACTGTACATATAAACGTTACATAAAGTTATACAAAATTTACTACAAATACAAAAATTCGATGACAATAAAAATATAAAAAAAACACCAAAAAACAAAACTAAAAATATAATATATCTTATAATGTAAAATGTAAGTGTTAGTGTTAGTGTATGTATATTGTGTGATGTTTCTTTTGAAGTGTGCTGTTAAAAAATTAGTTTTAGTAACTGTTTAGTGTGAAAGTATGATAGCTTTTGGTGCCAATCTTGCACAACGGCTTTACAATTTGTTTGGGAAAGTGGTACAATTTTAACAACTCTAACATTATTTACAACTCCAACTGACTTTGTTTTATACAAATATACAGGCGTAGTATAATATAAGATGTATTTAAATATAACTAAAGTAACAACACCAAAATAAAATATAGTCAAATTTGTACCCAAAAGCCCCAAGAGATTATTCCACGGCCCCTGATGTCGCGGACTGATATTGTAAAACTTTTCTTCACGCAATCTACATAAAAAATGAGGTAGTCCCTAGTGACCCGTCAGTAAAGAGAGATTTTGAAACGCTTAATTATGTTTGCATACATAATTAAATTTCGCATTTGTGACATTGTAACCTCGTTCGCGCAATGTGTTTTTATATTTTACAAATGACTATAGAGTAAATTTACTAAAGCAAAAAATACTTAAATACTTGGCATGTTAATAGATGTACGAGGTGTGTTCAAAAAGTATCGCGAATTTTGTGTTTTTTCAAAAAATATTTATTTATTTAGATATTAGACATTATACACTTGTGCCAACGGTTTCTCCAATCTTCGAAGCACTTCAAAAAAACATATTTTTTTTTATCTTGTTCAGCTCCTCCTTCGATGCCGTCTTTATCTCGTCAAGAGAAGAGTAACGTCGTCCTTTCATGGGCCTCTTCAGTTTAGGGAACAAGAAAAAGTCACAGGGGGCCAGATCTGGGGAATACGGTGGCTGCGGCATCATTAGTGTGTTGTTTTTGGCCAAAAAGTCGCGCACAAGCAACGATGTGTGAGCAGGGGCGTTATCGTGGTGCAAAAGCCAATTTTTGTTCTTCCACAAATCCGGGCGTTTCTGGCGGATTGCTTCGCGCAAATTGCGCATAACTTGCAGGTAATATTCCTTATTGACCGTTCTTCCCTGTGGCAAGAACTCATGATGCACCACGCCCCTGCAATCAAAGAAAACTGTCAGCAAAACTTTCACATTCGATCGAACTTGGCGCGCTTTTTTCGGTCTTGGTTCGTGCGGCAGCTTCCATTGAGATGATTGAGCTTTGGTTTCCACGTCATAACCATAAACCCACGATTCGTCACCAGTTATGACCCTCTGGAGCAAATTTGGGTCGTCGCGGACAGAGTTTAACATCTCATTAGCAATGTTCATGCGATGCTGTTTTTGGTCACAATTGAGCAATTTTGGTACGAATTTCGCGGCGACCCGTCTCATGCCCAAATCATTGATAAAAATCGAATGGCACGAGCCAATCGATATGTTTAGGTCCTCAGCAACTTCTCTAACGGTGATTCGACGATTGGCCAATACCATTTTCTCCACTTCATTAATTTTTTCGTCTGTTGTTGAAGTGCTCGGGCGTCCGGCACGCTCTTCGTCGTTCACATCTTCTCGGCCTTCTGAGAACATTTTGTACCACCGATAAACGTTGCTTCGGTCCAAGGTAGCTTCTCCGTATGCCACAGTCAACATTCGGAATGCATCCGCGCACTTAATTTCGTTTTTCACACAAAATTTGATACAGGTTCTTTGATCCATTTTTTTGAATAGGTAAAAATCGAAGACGATCCAAAACACGTGCAAGCAAAGCAGCTGTCAACAATTAAATGAACATTCAAAATGGCCGAGCTTGTCGGCATAAGTAAGAGACATGAGTACCAACATAACGCCACAAAAAATTCGAAATTCGAATATACGTAACCCGCGAAAATTCAAAATTCGCGATACTTTTTGAACACACCTCGTATGTACATATAATTCAAATGAAAGAGTCTTGTCCTTAAAACACAAAACAATTTCTGTGTTTTATGCATTAGACTCTTTCGTATATAATCATTCGTAAATATCAATTTCAGATCCTATAAATAAAAGTAAATGGAGCCATAGGTAAGTATTATTCACATTTATAGCATTATATAATACTTTGCATGGTCAAAGATCAAAAATGCCGTTGTATCTCGGTTATAACTTATTATGCCTCAACCAAAACCACACTAAGTATATATTTTATTTCATTAAATTAGTACTATTGAAGGTGTACTTCTATTTTACTTTGTTGCGATGTTTCCTCGCAATTTTCATTAAGCAAAACCTCACGTTACAAGACAAAGCAAATGGGTATCAAATAGTAGTGCATGTGCACGAAATCCAATCTCTCGTTTCAGTGAAACACGTTGGATACAAAGCTATGCATACCGTTACTATTCTGCAGAACAAAATTTTCTTTTCGTTTTACATTTCGGTTTCATTAAAATATTAACGAAATTTCTCGTTTATACTCCGTAAGGCAGTAAAAGATATTTTCCTGGATTAATGTTTCTACCTATGTCCGTTAAAGACTTTGAAAGCATCATACCGATATATCCCAAACGTATGATTTAGACACTATACACACTCACTAACTTATCAAACTCATCACATAACCTTAAAAACTATACGCAATTAACTTGAAATTTAACAAAGTCACTTAGAACTTTTCGACATTTTCTCAAGGAATTGGTAGCTACGCGGGGAACCTCTAGTGTCAAATAAAACATTTAAAAAACGGCCAAATGGGCGTTGAGAATAAACAAAAAAAAAACAAACCTTTATTCAATTATCAAATTGTATATACTTTTCAACTATTAGGAGACCTTATTGACTAAATTCATTGCCAAATTAAAGAAAAACTTTAAATCACGATATTTTATCGAAAAAGGTAAGGTAAGTAGCAGCCCATTACCGTCCCATTGCCAAGCACAGGTCTCTTCACTCTTAGGAGAGAGGATTTTTAGAGCATAGACCCACCACGCTGCTCCTTCTGCAGATTGGCAGACATAGTACACAAGTGCATTCCCTATTCCTTCACTCTCATACTCCGATGTGAGGGGAATCCGACACGATCGGAGAGATCAGGCACAGGACCAACGGATTTACGTGCTTTCCGAGGCACGGGGGTGAATCACACCGCCAACTTCCAAACTTCGGGCAAATGTTGAGAAAACCTTAATAGAAAACTCAATATTATTTTTGGATTGGCCCGACCTGGGACTCGAACCCAGGACCCCATGTCTGTAGTGGAACATGCTAACTACTAAACCAATGAGGCAGGCAGAGCAGTATTTTGTGGTGACATAGCGTTATTTTTGCTGATTTAAATATGAGATTTTGACACGAGCACATATAACGTATTCTGGACTCTGTTTTATCCTTAGTAAGTAAATGTTTGTATTGTGTGATTATTCTTTCAAAGCAAGGAAATATACGGGCACTTGTAATTCGATATGTCTAAGATAAATTTTCGAAATAGTTTCTTGAATAGTGTTGGAATTTTTTAATCAAAAGCACAAAGGAAGATTGTGAATTCATTAATCACATACCTAGCTTTCTCAGATATCAGTTCAGAAACTAATTACCTTCTGTATAAGAAAACGCGTAAAATCGATTCTGTGTGTCTTATTTCAAACACGATACTTTAAATAGTATTGCAAAAATGGCCATTTACAACATTTTTTTAAATAAAAGTATTGGATATTAAAAATATTTAAGATTATATTTTAAGTGCACAAGTCGACATTGTCTTCAAACATTTGTATTACTTTTATTAACGGTGTTTTATAATTTTATATATAAAACTGTCACATTTTATCAAAATAACCTTAGAAGCACGCTGTAAATGTGTCATAAAATGTCTATAAGACGCTCACTGCAATTTTTCACCTACCTGGAGTTTAGTTGAATGCTCGAAGACCTGGAGTAATATAATAAATGTATTTTCAACATATTTTAAATGGAAAACCGGAAAAGCTCACAATTTTATCACGTAATGTAGAATGTTGAAGATTTATTTCAAATGAGAAATGATAAGATTTTCTTACATATACATTGGATATCGTGACAGGAATCATTAAAGCAAATAAAAATATGATAAGCAATTAAAAAACTTTTTATACTAAAAGGGAATTAAAATATATTAACCTAGTAAGTATCATTAACATTATTTGAAGGCCTTTAGCCCTAAAGGACTTCTCACCTAGACCCGTAAATCAAGTTACATAGAAGAAATTCTCCAAGTCAGGCTTGCAGATGTTGGTAAAAAGATTTTTAGCACAACTATT
Organism: Elymnias hypermnestra; assembly: GCA_015832385.1. Classification (NCBI taxonomy): domain Eukaryota; kingdom Metazoa; phylum Arthropoda; class Insecta; order Lepidoptera; family Nymphalidae; genus Elymnias; species Elymnias hypermnestra. The sequence goes on along the minus strand of JACTOM010000006.1, from coordinate 119,684 downwards.
TAATCGACCTTAATCAAAACTAAACAAAAAATATGTATTTGTGTGACTGCATCGATTAACAATAGACTTAACAGTTTCGAAAGATAATTTTACTATTCTGAGACAAAATAAAATAAGCATTTTAAGTACCACGAACAGCTTTTATTTATTCGATGTTAATATTTTTTGAAATATTGATTGCGGAATATTCAATTGCGATATTATATTTCAAGGACATCAAAGGGTCATGGAAATGCACCTGAAATTTCTTTTACTTAAATACGATACTATACTGTTTTGTGCAATGTTTGTGACGGACAAGTTTAAAGAAATCAATTAAATTATTACCAATGCCGATAACTTTACTTACAACGTAAGTACATAGTTTTATATATTAAAATACAAACTAAATCTATAATATTATATATTTCTTATGCTACGTTCAACGCTGAAAAGAGAACATCATGATCACTGTCATAACATTTTTTGTGGAAATGAAGCAAAGTATAACCAACCGTTAAAAGATACACTTCTAAATCTTTATTTACTAGTAAAAAAGTAATGGAGTTAATCGAGTCTAATATTAAAATACACATGTATTATTTCAACAAATATTACATTTATAAAACTGCTTCTTAAAAAGGCTCTGCTTTAAAATTTTCTGTACCTAATAACAATTTTTTGAGCAAAAACCCGCTGAATCTAGTAATTTTTCGTATCTGTACTACCAAAATATATTAACACTCGGTTGATATTAATATGTGAGTGGACAGTACATATTACTCATGGAGAGATTTTGCATTTTCATCATATTGTTGTTTCGTTCTCGTCTAGATGCAAATATTTCGAAGCTCCACACAGTAATTTATGATGTTATTATAGATTACGAGTGTTATAAATGTTCGTGCTTTCGATTAATTGATATTCGCTTTGCCATTAGAGGTCCATATTGAGTTTAAACTTCCAGCAGGGAAATTATAGTAAATTGCATTTTCTTATTTGGCTGGTGGAAGGCTTTGGACTTGGCTATCTACCACCCTACCAGCAAAGACATACCGTCAAGCAAAATATTACGATAAAATGCTGAAACCTTCAGATGTAAATTGCGTCTTACCCAAGTAGCATGCTTCCATCTTGGACTTTATCATCACCTGATAACCGGCGAGATCGCAATCAAACTCTAATTTGCCAGCAATAAATAAAATATGTATAATAAACCATCCGAGTTGACCAACGTTTAATCTTTCCGATTCTCCAGTCACCAGTTTCCTTCTTGAATAATCTGTGGCAATCGATTTTTCATTCATAGCCCATACATATTCAGGCAGTTCCGTCGCCTACGGTGTCGTCAGTAATTGATTGCTTCGAGAGACGTTCCCTTGAGATGAATAATATTACAACAATGAAAAACCGCTCACATCGATTACTTCACAATATTAAAACATTTCACCCTGTTTTGTATATGTAATGGAATTTGTTAATTTTAGTATTTAATTTCTACTATTAATTCATCCTATCCCAATTAAAATCTTCAAATGTTCAATCGTTAGTATAATTCTTTTTTAATCATTAATTCGTGTCCAAATATTTTTTAAAACTTGTTTTGGATGACTTAATATAAGTAGTCTTTTCAAATATGAATTTATTTACTAAGCATTAGTATTAAAAACTAAAGAAAAGTTTTGTTTCTTTTCATTCAAAATTCAAGATTCAAATTCAAAATTCTTCATTGCAATTAAATTCTTAATGTGGCGTACAGTGCAGTGCAGTGTAATAAAACCAAATTTTAAATCTATACACATTTAACTTAATAGTATATGAATTCACATACAAGTTAAAATTTTACTTAAAATAGTTAAAGTAATGTCGAAAATATATTGTATTTGTATATAAAACTTTATAAGAAAAAAATCTTCAATATTATAAAATGCCTTAAAAATTAAAAAGTCATACAATTTTTTTTTAATGTATTGATGTTATGGCATTTTCGTATATTCTGAGGTAACTTATTATATATTTTAATAGCCATAACGAAGATGATTTTATTAAAAAATGTGGTTTTATGAACTGGAATTTGAAATTTATCCCTACAACGATCTGGGTTTGTCCGGTTATCATTATTTCTTAAAAATAAACATAATCTAAAATATATAAAGATGATACCGTAAGTTTACTTTTTGTTTTTCGTTAAAGCCAAACTAAAAATCAAGTGTAATCTGTAGCTATTTCTAGACGATGATGACAAAATTAATAACATACTTAATTTTAAGTCTATGTTATCACATGTTGGAGTAACACTCCTGATACGTTAGTTTGGATAAAGTTAAAGTAAAGTGCTGTCTCAATAAGGATGGCAATACTTATGTTAACAAAGACGGTTTTGTAAAATAGCTCTTCTTGTTACTGTAATGCCAATGTAACAATTTTGTGTCTAAATATCTGACTGTGTCCTAAAAGCCTTATTTATTACTGGCTCCGTAGCTTTCTTGTCACGATCATGCATTATTACTTGATCCCACCACTGACACCATAATATATCGATAAAAGTCTTACCAAGGTGACAACTTAATTTACTATATCATTACTCATAAAATAAATCATTATTACGCCTTATAATAAGCATATTCTGCGTAAAAAATATATGATCATTATTTACAAACTAAGTATTGAAAAGTTGTTCACCTCGTCTCATCTGTGAAACGAAAAATGTTAAGTTATAAATTTGCTTTTAAAATAAGAAATTTCATGTTCTTGGTACAAAAATGATTTTATACTTATAAGCTGAAAGTTCAACCATGCGTATAAAGCTTCAGAGTGATGTTATGCTTACTCGACAGACAATAAAGGTGGAAAAAACTGAACACTAATTGCTTTAAAACGAAACCAGTTTATTCTGTATTCTAGAATAGGAAGTCTCCACTGAAGCAGTACTATATTAAACTCATATATTTAGGATACAACACAAAAAATACTTTTTTAAATCGCTTTCTAGTTATGGAATAATTTTATTGTATAATTAAGAATTACAATAATATATTTTATTTGAGAAATGAACAGTTTTATTATACATAATTTTAAACAAAATGAACAAAACATAAAACAATAAAGATCCAGATATATCAGTCCAAATAAATGTGTTTGTGTGTATGGAGGTATATTTATCACGTCTTTTGCTGATAGAATCGTAACTAGCCCCGATTGAAGCCTCCCAGTTCCCAGGAACAAGTTCTAGCACCACAGGATGAGGAAGACCGTGAGTGAACCATAATAAATAAGTTACATTACATTTAAAATCTAATTTCATGGCAGATAATTTCAGAAACAGGTTTCTGAAGCTTATAAAACCTCCATAGTTAATTGTAGGAATATATCAGGACAGCTATCAAAAGGATCTTAGTAAAGCGAAGAATTGGAGAGAAGGATTATATTTATACTGCTGTAACTAGCTACGGCCGAAACCAGAGTCGTGCTAATTAGAGAATACAAGTCAATTTACTATGTTTGAAATTGAACCCAGCACCTCTGTTAGCCAGAACTCACAACAATGCACCAATGAGACCGTAAAAGCATTATATAGCAATAGTTTTTAAATAATAGTGTTAATGATTTTCATTGCTATAAGATAGTCGACAAGCAGCCAGTCTGGAGGCTCGCCAGCCACACGGAACATTGTGGTTTTTTATGTGCGCTACAAATTCGCTGTCCAAAAGTGTACTCAATTTTAATTTAGCCATTTTGGCACGTCCCCACGGAACTGCGGATCATTTGTTGTATCAGAAGTACAGGCTGTATGATCCAAGAAGCGACTAAATTACTTGCTTTTACTTTGGGAATTGAATTTACTAAAACAAATTATACTATCGTTTCTTATACGCCTTACAAAATATAACATAGTACGTGAACTGGAATATTAAAATTAAATATAATTAGTCACTTATTAATATATCTGTTAGCCATTTGTCACTGGAAAAAACAACAGGTATTTTTTACTCCCAGCAATAAAAAATATAACATTTTAACAGTGGTGGTAACAGAAATGAAATTAAAAGCGTCATCTTTCATCAGATCCCGATCCTGTGAAAGGGTGGGGATATCATTATTTATATATCACCTATAAATTGTTATTCATCTCGATCTGGTAAAAGAACAATAAGACTAGAACCGTACAGGATGTAATGCATTAATGAAGAATATGATTTAGGTACAAAAGTAGACCTTTAAGCATGAAGAACACGACCGAAATCTTTGAAAACAAAAAAAAGTATATATATATATATATATATATATATATATATATATATATATCCGATATAAAGATGATATTACAGTCATAAGCTAAAAGTTCAACGATACGTAAAACGTCTTATATGTTATGCTTACTAGAAAGGCAATAAAGGTAGATTAAACTGAAGAGCCATTGCTTATAAGTTACCTTCGCAAACAGTTTAATGTTCTCTGCACTCAAGAATATGAAGTTTTTAATGTAACAGTATACAATTTTCAACATGCTTTTTTACAAAAGTAATACTTTTGCTAGTTAGACTATTGAAATCTTTATAATATTCTATTCCTAAAATTCATTTTAATGGTATGAACCAGTGCCCCGTTGCTATTAACAGAAACGGGCAGTATGCATTACTCGCTGTGGAATTTTGCATTTCCATCTTATTGCTGCGCCGCCCTCGTTTGGATGCTAATATTTTAATGCTCCAGCTGGAGAGGGAAGACAAACATATTTCGGTTCGTATTGTTTTCTGCCTTGCTTTTATACTAAGTGTTGCATTTCTTTACTAGATACTGCCTTATCTTTAATAATAATAATGTTTTTAGTGGATATCACGATCCCATATGATGGGAATCTCGAGCAAGCTGAGACGGAGAAAAAAACGTAAATATCTGGATCTGGTGCACGAGATTACCGCCATGCAGGGGCGGGGCTGCATCCGCTGAAACCATCCCAATCGTAAAATCTGCGAATGATCTGATCCCAGTCAGTCTCACTCACTGGTCATCTGAGACGACTGGGGTTCCGTGGCAGTTCGCGCGCAGCAAGGATGTAGCTTTCTGCATCCTACGGTGTTGCTGGACTCGGTTATGATAGTTCGGCGGTTCCTCAGCCTGTGTAGCCCTGACCCTCAGCCGTTTAATCTGCCTTAATCTGCCGGGGTATATCCTCCGCCCGTTATATTTATTTATGTAATTGTTAATGTATGTACATGTATTAATTGATATCTCTGTATTTAAGTAGTTATTATAAAATACCATATATACCTATAATATAAATATATATTTCTGAGTGTAAAACTGGAATAATAATGAAGATCTTTATTCACAGAAAATGTGTCGTTTATATAATATCGGACATAAGTTATGATTTAAAATATATAGGCCGCTTGAGGAATCTATTTCTGAAAGTTTTTTTACGATGTGACTGTGTACCCCATACCATAATGTGATTAAATTTGTATATTCGAAATTGCGTTTTATCGTTTATTCCACACGTTTCCGAAAACCGTTATCAATATAGCTTATTCTACAAAAAATATTATTTACAATGTTCGATTGATGATCATATGACTTAAAATAAAACTTACTAGGGTTCTGTGGCGCTTTATCATGAGAATGTGAAGAATCTACAAAAATTCAGTCAGCTGTCGTTTTTTTATTATTCATCCGAAGCAGTGATATATTACTTTGGGCTTAAACAATTTTGGGCGGTTCCTCTAAATAGCAAGCGTGAATATTTGTCAATATAAGATCATTTATAAACTCAATTTTAAAAATAGAAACTTGTAGTTTCGCCGACAGCGATCATGACATATTTTAGCAGAAATATAGATTAATTTTTTATTATTAATATGACTGATTTTTCTACTCGAACAGGTAGAACATGAGTCTCGATTTCAACAATCTAGTTTTTCATTAGGTTAATTAAAATTTATTTATCACATTATGTCTTAGCTAAAATTACTCTACTCTACATTAATAAATACATTATTATTAACTTTCCAACACTTTCTGGAGAATGGCGAATAGAATAGTCAGTAATTGTTAAGTTGTCACTGACGTATTAATTAATTATTAACTATGTATTATCTATTTATTTAGTATTTACTGTACATACTTTATTTTTATTTGGTTTCTTTGTGTTTTTGTTTCTTTGTGCCCGTCTGGGTTTCCGCTGAAAACCAGCGTTGGGACTGTAACAGACTTTTCGTACGTAAATAATTATATTTATGGATTTTTCATACTTCCATACATACGTAAAATAATTTTAAAAATATATTATTTATTAGTCATAAAATAAAATAAAATTATTATATTAAAATTATAATTATTACTTAGTATAATTAAATAAGCAATTAATATCAAAATATTATTAGTCGGATTCACGTATAGACGGGGCGCGTTCGTGTATTGAACCACGCGGATCGTCACGATTGCCTCCGCGCATATAGGGGGTGGTGAGCGGTGCGAAGCGACGCGGCACGGAGATGTCGCGAATGTATGACTACATGTATTGTGTGAGATATTGCGCCTACTGAACAGAGGGACCGAATTTAGATATTAAAACAATATTTAAATATTATAAATAAAATAATAAATGTCATACATTACTGCTTGGGCGATACACATATTAGTTGAGTTTATCTTGACTATTTCGAACGAGCGTGCTTCGGCATGCCTACAGTTGGTGTTGCGATCCTACCTTTCACTAGGAGAGGTTGGGATTCGACTCCAGCTTATTATGGTGTATTGAATGATACTTTATGGGGTGACTCCACGAAGTAGTGTAAGACATCGTACTGAATATTACTTTGGTGCGCACTGGGGTCGTCTTGGGTTTCAGGCCTGTATTGATTACGATCTTTATAGCGAGCCTCGCTCAAGGGCTTCCCCAGGCTGTTCGTTGTTTGGGCGGGGTTTCAGGCTTGTGGCCATTGTGTTACAGCGAGCCTCACTCCGCTTTGACGACATACAATCAAGGTTACTGTAGTTGTTTTGGGTGATACGGATTGTGTTTCAGGCCTGTTGTAGCCTCGGCTAAAGCAGTGAGCCTCGCATAACTTTGGACGCCTAGGACTCTAGAGTAGTGCTAGTACAATGTGGTTTCTGAAATGTTACTGATTGATGATCCGGCGCTATAAGCGTCGTCATCGTTAATCGGTAGTGCTAGAGCCAATGACCGAATGTTGCTAGGCGTTGCGTTAGCTTCTGCTTAGCAGTGATGGATAAATGAACACTGATCTTGTGGGCTTGCTCATATGTGAGTGTTCGCCTGTTAGGGACAATCTCTTAGCTTACTATTAAATGTAATAAAAAATGACATTGTAGCATGTCATATATATAGGGCCGCTGGTCGGGCCTTTATTATCAAGGCTGCGGGCTAGCTTATAGACAGTGTGGCCTGCATATCCCTTTGCTTTCAGTGGCTTGCCACGAATATATAATGAACCAATGCTTTTGTTGGGTTGAGAGCTCAGCGACAAGCGATCACAAGACTTAAAATATGTGAATATTATTATTATACCACGAATCCTGCCGAGGTGGGGATACATACATCGATCTAGTCTAACACTGGACTTAAAACATGTGTAATATATGCGGTGTGGTCCGCCTACCAGATACTCCTGATCTGTGTAATTGATCTGACAAAATGCATTGATGATTTATATATCCCACTATCTCGAAATAGCGCTTAGCGCATTACAAACATGGCTATTGCCTTATCACAGTTTCGGCTTACAAAATATATGGATTTCGATCCTCGTTTGAATATACTTTAGAGAATTGTCTTTACATATTGACAAAACATATCCGGGCTTTAGTCCCGAGGACACAACCATCGAATGATCATACTCCACAGGCGCGCTATAAACAGAAATCCTTATCCAGGGAGGGGAACTCATAGCACGGGTCGGAGTTTATTATCCCTGGCGGGTGTGGAGCCAGTCTTTGGATCACTCTGGTACCTTATTCATATTATAGTATTAGAAGGTACCTGGGTGCCTATGGTAGGGATTCCTTCAGCGGTTACTCAACTTACTGCTTATTTTTATATGCGATAGAAAAGAAGTCTGTTGATAGACCTTCCATGATGGCTATTATGATACATTATAATATTATCCCACAGTCATCCGTGAGATGACTGTGATTTATTTTATTGCAACAAAACCTACTGATCTAATGGATATTATTTAATTCATAATTAATGTTCCCTGAATTTACTATTTGTAAATAATTTGTAATGCCTTATGGATATAATAAAGTAACATTAAGATTATCGGATTTCACATTCTCCTTACATCTGATGCTATAAAAGGATTTGGATTACTATGAATACAACATATTAATGAGTTCTAACTAGCTGGACGATGATACATATATGGTATTTATTTTATTATACTCCAGCTATGCCTTTAAACTATGCCAGATGTGAGAGGATAGTTCATATATATTTTTACATAGTATGAAAAAAAAATTATATTAAGTATTGATGAGTGAAGTCGATACAGTTACAGGACGAAATCCCAAAATTCGCTGAGCGGTGTTCCCTTTTTCGGCATCACATTTTTTTCTGCGGCTACTTTACTTGTCTTATGTTACCATACATATATAATCATTTTAACTGCAGTTAAGTGTGGGGTAAAAAATAAAAGGTTATTTATTTTATTACTGTATATATTAATAACAAAATTGAGATTTTAAAGTGTTATAAACATTTTTATATAATACTGTGAAATCATACTAACTGCCTCATTGGTCTAGTGGTTAGCATGTTCGACTACAGACATGAGGTCCTTGGTTCGAGTCTTGGGTTGGGCCAATTCGAAATCGATATTGAGTTTTCTATTTAGATTTTCTCAATATTTGCCCGAGGTTGGGAAAAATTTGGCGGTGTGATCCACCCCCGTGCCGTGAGAGCACGTTAGTCGAGTGTCGGATTGCCGTCACGTCGGACTATGAGAGTGCACTTATGTACTATGCCTGCCAATCTACAGTGGAGCCGCGCGGTGGGTCTATACTCTAAATACCCTCTCTCATATGAGTGAGGAGGCCTGTGCCCAGCAGTGGGAAGTTAAGGGGGTGCTACTTACCTTTTTTAGTTTTTTTACTGTGAAATCCGCGCTCAGCAAGCTTATGTGGAATTCATGGGTTGACATTAAGATGTAATAAAAAAAAATTGTACTAATGTAAAGAAAGGAGCAGCCTATTAACGTCCCACTGATGGGCATAGACTTCATTATTTATAGGAGAAAAGAGGTTTAGAGTATAGATCACGCTGCTGCACTGCGGGTTGGCATTATACTATACATACACGAGAATGGCTCCCGGGATATTCAGGGTTCCTCACGATGTTTTCCTATAACGAAAAATTCATTTTTAGATTGAAATTAACAATGAAGGATTTAAGTTTCTTCTTATTTAATAAGTTCATTACAAACTAAGTGGTGCCTGCCCAAAATTCGAACCTATAACTTCTCTGAACGAGAACCCACGAGTTTCATCTCTACGCCATTATAGCTCTTGATATTATTTACTATGATATAAAACTAGAACTAATTATACTTTCTGTTAAAAGCAAAACCACTTAACAATATTATTAGCAGCATACGTAATGACGAAGTAGCCGTAAGTCTAGTGTTTGTTTAACGAGAAATGACCTTTATTTTAAGCCCGACTCAGTCGTGCCACAATTCTCATTTAACCTTTCATTTCCTTTAATTTCCATCCGTTGTGTTTTTCTCGGTTTCATTCGGCTTATTCTATTTTAAATTAAATATGCATTAAAACAGCAAATTACTCCCGCGGCTGATGTTTACAAATAAGAAGTTTTTTTGCTAATAAAACATTTTGAAATGTGCCTACAAAAGTGCTTCCAAATTGAGCTATTTAAACATTTACCTATATATGTAGTGAGAAGTTATATTTGATATCTAGTTTTTATTCGGCAGCTTGAAGGCTCATTTATATTTTATTAACAGATTCCATAAAGTATTCCATTTTATTTTTTGAAGTACCACTATTTTGTTTTATTGCGCTATTTTTTTGTATGTTTACATAAGCTTCCAGCGTCTATATATATATATATATATATATATATATATACATACACGTTGGGAAGCGTAAAAACTCGCAAAATATTGTTCTAACAAAACTTTAGGTTGATACTGGTAAATTAATCTAAAAAACAAAATATTAACGTAGTGTTAGAAAACGTAATAATATACCTAGTGACAAAACAGATTTTTATAACTTTTTTTTATTTTTACGAAATGTTTATTTATTTTGATAATCAATTTTGGGTTTGCGGATTCCTACGTGTTAACTTCGATATTTTCAATCGTTAATGAAATACTTTTTTGTTCATCCTCACAAGTGCGAATACCTTTGTATTTTTATAGTGAATAAAAATTAACGCTCATACAGTTTTATTTAATAATAAATATTCATAAGACTTTTCGATAAATTGTACAATGCCATCTGTTGAAAGCTCTCGTAAAAAAGTAAATAACGCAAAGGTGGTAATGTGTTGATAACGCAAAATGTCATTGATAAACGTGGTATTTTGTTTAATTTTCAAACGACTCGTTCGTAAATCTAGGCTTTTAGACTTGTGTGACTATTCTAACTCAGACATATACCCTAAACTTCCCTCTCCAAGTGTACTATAATCGCAAATTTATGGGGTATTTTTTTTGTAATTGACAAAGAGTACCGACAAGGCCGAATTAACTGTTTGAATATGTATAGAATTGAGATGAAAAATCGATTTCAGCCGATTATTCACCAGGGATACTAATTACAACATAAACTAGTGAACTCCTTAGTATTACACAAAGTTAAATTCAATAACGATACAATTTACCTTCGGGCTAATTATGATTTTGTTATTCTTTGCCTTGTGCTTGATATTTTTATTAAACTAATAAAAAATATACACATAAATGTTTTATTTCTAGACATGTTAAGGAACCTTATATATCTGTTTGTTTATCTAGCTTAATATCTGAAACGACCTCACTGATTACAATTAGAACATACTTAAATTACAAAATAAGATTTTAGTTCTATAATGTTTTTGACAAAAGTTTATAGGTGTTTAATAAAGCTTGGTAAAAACTGATCTCAGTATATCATTTTTCATTTTTGAAACAAATTATTTATTAATGCTGTGCTTTTTTGGATTCAGCATTTAAAAAACCACTTATCATAATCAATTATATCTCAAGTTTTATTATTGCGAGTTTAAACGGGGAAGAGAAAAGTATTAATTTTATAAAAATTTATCCAAAATATTAGTCGCTTATAAGAGATTTATATCTGTTGCAATAAATGTTTTTAACTTAAATTTTATTTGGTTTATCGACATATTGATTATTTCAACGGGTACACGATGGCGTTTTTTAATTTTTGTCGATATTTCGACGATTAGTTGCACGGTTCGTGGTCACGACGTAAATGAAATATAGACAAAAATGAAAAAACGATTTAATCAACCTTTGTAATGTCTTAAATGAAAACATTTTTGGATGTTTGTACATATTAATGTATATTACGTAAATAATTTTTGGCATGTGGAAAAGTTTTGCACCAAAATATAAGGGTTAATTACCTCAAATCTTTTACTTGTATTATCTAGTTTACATGTTAGTCTTTATTAATAAGAGTGAATGAAAAAAACAATATTCTCAACGATGTCAAATTAATACTTCCAGCATGCGCTCAGTACTAATCGGGATATTAAAGCAAAGACTACTTTTTACAATTTACAATATGATTTATAGATTTTGTTCCCATATTTTCACATCAGAAAATGTCTATGAATAACGTATTGTCGTAAATATATTTAGGAAATTTTGTCTCCGTCGGTGACGTTAGTAATAAATTGCTGAGAGCAGACCCTCCCTTGTGAAAAGGAAAGAGAACAATGAACTCTGAATTTTTTTTTATTAAAGCCTCCGTTCACAAATTAATTTGATAAAACTGAAGTTCTGAACTACAATTTTTTATGTTTTGGAATGTCTCATTCTATTTATCCTTTTGTGGAAAAAATAATAAATTGGTTTCTATTTTTCATAAATTAATGATAAAGACCTAGATAAGAAAAAAAATCAAATAGTTGCACATCTAACATTTCTGTATATACATTATGTATGTACAGAAATGTTAGGTGTGTTATGAATGCTAAGTTTCGTATTATTGATTAAAGATGAGCAATCGACTTCGATCGTAATAGACTACAAGTCCATAGATCCAAATCAACCAGGGAAATAAATCAACGTAAATAACGTATAATAAGCTGTTACTATATCATACTTAGATTCATCTATCTATGAATCTATGATGAATGGCAATATCTTGATAGATCGGGAACAAGTGGAAGAGGTGAAAGAATTTGTATGCTTGAGATCTGAATTTACAAAAGATGGAACATGTGAAAGGAGAGTAAATGCAGGGAATATGGTAAATGGTGCTCTGTACGCCTTTATGAATAGCCAGATGGTGTCTCAAAAGGGCTAGACTGGCAGTGCATGCTGGAGTGTTAGTGCCAACACTTATGTATGGTAGTGAAAGTTGGGTTTGGCAGAAGAATCACAAAAGTAAAATAAATGCGGTAGAGATGAGAGCGTTGAGAAGCGTGTGTGGATTAAAACTGAGTGACAGAGTAAGAAATAGTGTGATAAGAGAACGTTGTGGTATAAAAGAAGACGTAGTGACTAAAATTGAGAAAGGTATGCTTAGATGGTTTGGGCATGTAGAGAGAATGAATGAAAGGAGACTGACAAAAAGGATTTATGAGTCAAGAGTGAATGCGAAAGTTGGAAGGGGAAGACCGAGGCGAACGTTCCTGGACCAAATCCAGGACATTTTAAATAA
>JACTOM010000006.1:0-106586 GCA_015832385.1 Elymnias hypermnestra | reverse complement strand
CAGAATTCTGGATGTGGTGCCGATAAAGGAGATCGTCCGATTAGGAAATGGGATGGGGATAAGAAAGATAAGTCAGACGGATCTGTGGAAAGGGGCGTAAGCGGGCGGGAATTTAAAATTGCCTCTATTTGCGCCAAGCATGTAGCCATCTCCTCATAGTTGAAATGGGTTAACGAAAGAACTCTACGGAGATGATGTTTGACAGATTTGACTGCGGCCTCCCAGAGGCCACCAAAATGAGGACTATATGCAGGGATAGTTTTAAAATTAATACCTTGCTCATTTAGCTGTGATTGTACTGACTCTAAATCCGAATTTAAAAACTGAGCGAGCTCATTGCAAGCGCCAACGAATGTAGTGCCGTTATCGGAATATATAGTGGCAGGTTTGCCACGACGCGATATAAACCGATTCAATGCCGCCAGAAATGCCTCCTTGGTCAGGTCTGATACGAGCTCGAGATGCACTGCTTTCACTGCAAAGCAGATAAACACGCATATGTATGATTTTGTCAGCCTGCCTCCTCTACCCTTACGGTCTAATATAAGCACTGGCCCGGCGTAGTCTATCCCGGTAGTATGAAAAGGAAATTCAAGCTGTGTTCGTTCTGCTGGCAAATTACCCATAATAGGCTGAACGGATGTAGCTTTTAAACGATAACAGCGAATGCAAGAATGGACGACCCGTTTAGCTAGGTTCCTTCCATTTAAAGGCCAGTACGTTTGTCTGATAGTTGATAGCAATAGTTGAGGACCTGCGTGCATGAGCATTTTATGCTGTGAATTAAATAAAATTTCTGTGAAGTGGTGTTTGGCACAAAGAAGGATCGGATGTTTTATGTCGTAGGCGTAAAATGAATTTTTTAAGCGACCACCTACTCTTATTAATTTGTCATCATCTAAGAAAGGTGATAATGACCTAAGCTTGCTATTTGGAAGCAACAATTGATTGTTTGTAAGTAAGTCATACTCTTCTGGAAACATTTCCATTTGAGCATGGCGGATAATTTCTTTCTTAGAAGATTCTATTTCATTACAACTAAGCACTTGAATTTCTTGTTTTTTATGGCTTCTACAATTAAATAAAAACCGTCTCACATAAGCTAGGATTCTGATTAATTTATTAAAATTACTTATTCTATGTATAAGATTAAGAATTCTGTTGTGTTTTATAGTTTCTGTCGTGATTAATGTAAGTGTATATAATGTGTGTGAAGAAATGTCTGATGATTGGTGTGCGTCTGGAAATTTAATGATTTGATCATGCAAAAATACTGGGCCCGACCACCACAGATTAGCCGTGCTGATGCTATCGGGCTTCACTCCGCGAGAGACAAGGTCTGCGGGATTAGACTTAGAAGGCACATACCTCCACGTGTGTCCGTTTGTGCATTCCTGGATCTCACCAACTCTGTTGCGAATGAAGGATATTAGCTGAGATGATGAATTTGCTAACCACCCTAATACTACGGTTGAGTCTGACCAAAAATAGTGTTGGTGAATCTCCATGGTTAATGCACTGGTCACCTTTTTCCAGAGTCTTGTAGCTAACAACGCGGCGGAAAGTTCTAAGCGCGGTATTGTATACTTAGGTTTGAGAGGCGAAACTTTATTCTTTGAGGTTATGAGTCGAACGTTAACCGTTCCGTTACCATCAACAGTTCTTACATAGATACAACCCCCATATGCACGTTCCGATGCATCTGAAAATACATGGATTTCTGTTACTACCGCGTTGGTGCACAAAATCCACCTAGGAATTTTTAACGTGTTTAAAAGATGAAGTGAATTAGCTATATCTAAAAAATCTCTTTTAATATCCTGGGGGACTTCAGAGTCCCAGTCGCATTTGCGAATCCACAAAGTCTGAAATATTAGCTTGGCTAGCACCATGCACGGACCTATAAGACCTAAGGGGTCATAAACTTGACTGATGATAGAAATAATGTTGCGTTTGGTAATCCTTTTGTTTATATTAACGCTTAATATGAAATGTAGGTTATCAGCAGAGGAATCCCAGTACATGCCTAACGTTTTAGAAGGTGCGGTGTTGTTTAATTTTGTCAGGTCAAGTGATGTATTCGTTTCTTGCTTTATACCAGTAATGGCGTGTAAGACCCTTACGCTGTTGGACTGCCATTTACGTAAATTCATTTTTGCAGAATGTAAAGTGTATTTAATACCGTTACAAAGCGCGATTACGGATTCTATGGTCTCCCCACCGCCCAAATAATCGTCAACGTAAAAATCATGTTTGATAGCGTTTTGTACTGCGACGTCACTACTTTCATTTGCAAGTGACGCCAAACATTTAGTAGCCAAATAAGGTGAAGAAGCGTTGCCATATGTAACAGTATTTAATGTATAAGTGCGTATCTGCTGAGCGCGGTTAAACCGAAAGAGAATTTGCTGCAAAGATCTTTGAGATGGGTCTATATAAATGGTTCTATACATCTTTTCAATATCCGCAGAAACCGCTATTTTGTGTTGTCTAAAACGCAATAATATTGTTAGCAGGTCATCTTGTATAGTTGGCCCTACCATCTGAATGTCATTGAATGACTTACCAGATGAAGTAGTTGCGGACGCATCAAAGACTACTCGTAATTTCGTCGTCGTATTAGACTCGCGAAGAACGCCATGATGGGGAAAGTAAACGTTAGGTACTTCAGATATTTGCTGGTTTGAATATTTAGTAAGGGTCATGTGACCTAGATCTATGTATTCTTGCATAAATTGCATGTATAAACGCCTTAACTGCGGGTTTTTGTCAAGCCGTCGTTCTAATGATAAAAAACGAATTTTTGCTTGCTTATATGAATTACCTAGGACCTTTGGGGAATCTTTCAGCGGTATTCTTACAACGAATCTGCCATGTTTATCGCGACGAGTAGTATTTTTAAAGATCTCCTCACAAGCTCTCTCTTCAGGAGATATGCTGTGGTGGGACGATACGGTATCTATTTCCCAAAATCGCTGTAGCAAAGTGTCTTCATTATGACTAATAAAATGACACTGATTGTTTGAAGCAGCTGAGTTTGATGTTTTAATATGATTAATAGAACCTGATAAGAGCCATCCTAATTTTGATTCACGAAGCTTAGGCTGGTGTTTTCCTAGGTCAATCATGTCCGATCCTAGAATGTCCCAGAAGACCTCCGCTCCGACTAAAATATCAATCTCGGCTGGCACATTAAATGACGGGTCAGCTAATTGTATGCTGTTAGAAATAGGTATGGCTGTTATATCTATGTAAGATCTGGGCCAAGTTTTTGTTATGCTTGGTAATATGTAACAGCTTATTGTTTGACTATAATTACCAAAGCGCGATTCTATTGCTAAATCACAAGACTCGGTAATTAAAGAAAGGTGATTATTAATACCATTCACCGTGGAGCTTATGTGCCTCCTCACCAGACCAAGTTTCTCGGTGAGCTGCCTCGTGACAAAGTTGGACGTGCTGCCATTGTCAAGGAGAAGCCGCGCCGCGTGCAGCTTGTTGTTCGCGTCTCGAACTCGCACCATAGCTGTGGACAGCAATGCACTCGTCTGAACGTCTTGTGTAATGTCGGCGGACAAGGTTACCGTCATCTCTGAGGAATCCTTAGTCCTTTCGATATGTAACAAGGTATTATGTTTACTTTGACAATATTTGCAATGTGTTAATTTGCACTGTTTGGAAAAATGCCCTGGACGAAGGCAGTTTGCACACAAATTAAGTTCATTGACTTTCTTTATACGATACTCAACATCAAATTTCCTGAATGTTTCACAGCTAAAAATGAAGTGAGATTGAGAACAAAATGGGCATTTGTATGAGTGATGATCTGATTGTATTGTGTTAATTTTGTGTTTTTGTGAGTGATCTGATACAGCGNGCCTGTTAGGGACAATCTCTTAGCTTACTATTAAATGTAATAAAAATGACATTGTAGCATGTCATAGAGATAGGGCCGCTGGTCGGGCCTTTATTATCAAGGCTGCGGGCTAGCTTATAGACAGTGTGGCCTGCATATCCCTTTGCTTTCAGTGGCTTGCCACGAATATATAATGAACCAATGCTTTTGTTGGGTTGAGAGCTCAGCGACTGGACACTCTGTGTGGGTGTGAGGCCTCGCATATTTGGATCAACGACATATTATATTATTATACAACATTCCCACCGAGGTGGTGACATATTATACATCTATGCAGTCGATCACAAGACTTAAAATATGTGATTATTATTATTATACCACGAATCCCACCGAGGTGGAGATACATACATCGATCTAGTCTAACACTGGACTTAAAACATGTGTAATATATGCGGTGTGGTCCGCCTGCCAGATACTCCTGATCTGTGTAATTGATCTGACAAGATGCATTGGTGATTTATATATCCCATTATAACGAAATCGCGCTTTGCGCATTACAAACATGGCTAATGCCTCATCACAGCTTCGGCTAACAAAATATATGGATTTCGATCCTCGTTTGAATATACCTTAGAGACTTGTCTCTACATATTGACAAAACATATCCGGGCTTTAGTCCCGATGACACAACCATCGAAAGATCATACGCCGCAGGCGCACTATAAACAGGAATCCCTATCCAGGGAGGGGAACTCATAGCACGGGTCGGAGTTCATTATCCCTGGCGGGTGTGGAGCCAGTCTTTGGATCACTCTGGTACCTTATTCATATTATAGTATTAGAAGGTACCTGGGTGCCCATGGTAGGGATTCCTTCAGCGGTAAGTGGTTACTCCACTTACTGCTTATTTTAATATGCGATAGAAAAGAAGTCTGTTGATAGACCTTCCTTGATGGCTATTATGATACATTATAATATTATCCCACAGTCATCCGTGAGATGACTGTGTTTTATTTTATTAAAACGAAAACTACTGATCCAATGGATATTATTTAACATATAATTAATGTTCCCTGGAATTATTATTTGTAATGCCTTATGGATATAATAAAGTAATATTAAGATTATCGAATCTCACATTATCTTTACTTCTGACGCTCTAAAAGGATTTGGATTACTATGAAAACAACATATTAAAGGGTTCTAACTAGCTGGACGATCATATATGGCCAAATATATTTATATTTATTAAACTCCAGCGATACCTTTAAACTATGCCAGATGCGAGAGTATGGTTACGTATATTTTTATATATATGAAAAAAAAAAATTATATTAAGTATTGATGAGTGAGGTCGATACAGTTACAGTATGTAATAGCCTTCTAAGCGTGATTCACGTTGGTTTATTACACTGGTTACTTTTTCCATGGGCTTGTAGTCTATAAGTGACCTCATATGATGGTGAAAATGATAATGTGCGTCAAAACCAGTAGGAAATAAATAATCTACATTTAAATGGGTTCTATAGAAAATTGTATCGGAATCGTGTCGCAGTAGTACTTACTAATAATAAAAAAATATTACAACTAGCAAAATTATACCCACTGGGAATCAAACATGGGATTTAACGACTACTTGTACTATTGCAGGGCCCTTAAAGATAATGCATACAAGGTTGTATATGGTTCTCTTTTAATTAAAGCCCTACCTATTCAGATGATTACCTAAAAACTTAATTGTATAATTTTTTAAAAATCAATCCAGTTGTTCTGAAAAACATGTATACGCATGATTTTCTCTGAGAATCGGTCAACTAACCACAGGAATTTAACCCCCTATTTTAAATTGTTTCGCTCAGCTTTCTCTATTATATTATTTAGTTGGTTAATAATCAAAATTAACATGTAAGTCTATACAGAAAGCCAACATTGCATTTGTCTTTGCATGAATATATTAAAATATTTGCATCTAATAATAAAGCAACAATACAAGAGCAAATATTCACCGTGTTGGGATAATCATACCAGGAGTTATTTACACTGTCTGCTCCCATTATAAGCTAACGTTGCAGTGTTGAGTAATGTTAATTAAAAAAGTGCTGTAAAATGAGATAGGAATTCATTTTAAAAAGTATACACAAGTAAAGTACTAAAGCAGCACTAGACTACTAACGTCCCACTGTTGGGCACTGGCATAAGAGAGAGGGTTATTTTAGGTTAGACCTAACACGCTGCTTCACTTTAGGATTGGCAGGCTACAGAATTGCTTCAGGAATATGCAGGTTTCCTTATGAAGTCATTATAGTTATAGTATATTAAATTATAAATAATGTATACGAGAATGCGGAAGCTGTTGTGAGATTGTGGGAAAGCTCGAACGCCGACAGTGTTTACATTTTATATGTCTCGTAATAAATACCTTAGTTTTAAAGAAACAATGGCGTGCGTGTAACTTCGACACATATTATTCCTAAGATAGTCCGGACGCGTTTTATTGGCCCCCGTAATTTGCCCGCGCTTAACGGAAATAGCCGTCGCCTGTCCCGTCCCGCACTGACGTATAGTGTCGAGCCCCACTGGCCAAATGACGCTAAAGTTGCTCTTGGGACTTAGATGTTCATGAAAGACTACCTAAATTTTTATATTTGCTAATAGTCAAACTATACAAGTTTATCTTTTGTTTATCAATTAAGACTCTGGTATAGCGCGATGTTGCGCTAAGCTTTGAGATAGTGAAGAAAAGTCCGTCTTGTATTTATACGCTCATATCTTGAACATTAAAACTTACCTCAAGGATTTTCATTGTGATTCACATCACTCATATAATGAAAAACACAAATAGTCACTAATAAACACTTACAGTTTTTAAAATGCCACAAAAAAAACTTAACCTTCGACGCGACACATGCACCGTTAGTAACGATCACTTTGTAACTATTTTTTTTATGTTTTTTCTATTGTCTGTTGTTATCTCTACGCATGTTATGTTAAGACAGTTATCGAGAAGCAAAATAGACAATAAACATTGTGACTTAAAAAGAAAGAGATGCTTATATTTCTGATTGCTCGCAGTGACACATAACTATCGTATCGTGGCAACCAATAGTTGACACTTGCAATCTGGTTTCAGTAAATATTTCGTGTAATATCATGCTTATTACCAATTACATGGCTAATCTATTATTTCTATGTGAATATTCAAAAGTTATTTATCATTTCCAACAATTATGCTTCAATCGTTAAACTCCAGTATTTTAAGGGTATTTCTAAGAACAAGACACGAAGAAGCCCTCGAATACCTTTGCGCCTTCCATTGCCTACATGAAGAATCAAATTTGGTGTTCCAATCTACTTGAATATGATTATTTTTATTTGATTTATATGACTGACTTATTTTTTTATTTTTTCATGATAAATATACCAATATACCTCAATTAAAATTAATTTCACTGAGTATAGAAATTTTAAATGTACTGGCGAGCCTCCAAAAAGACAACGTTTCAACTTTGTATTAGATCAGTATATGATAGCATTATGGATTTAATTTAATAAATAAATAGTATCAATCTAAATTTGTCATATATAACCAACATTAACAAATCCTGGGTTAAAAATTTAAAGAACTTCAATATTTGTTGAGTCGTAAAAATTACAGCGATTTCAACACGATATCAAAAACTTTTGATATAAACGCTGAAAGCTTACTTTATTGGAGATTTTGAAGGACTTATTTATAATAGTCTTTTATAATACTATTAATGCAAAAGTAATTCCGTCTACCTGTTACTTTTTAACGCCAAAACTTTAAAACCATTTTAAATATTAATTGGAATGTATAAAGAAGACGACCGACAAGGAGACATTGGCCATTTAACATATTTTATAAAGATATGCCGATGGGAACGGAAAATTCAATGGATGAAAGTAATATCAGAGTAAAGAATAGGGTTCAAGTAGTTTATTAAAAAATATAGCATTACTGAGTTATTAAAAATGAAATTAAACTAGAATAAAAAATGTCTATGAATTTCAAATTCGTAATTTAACTAAAATACCTTATGGGAGACTCCCTCATTGGTCTAGTAGTGAGCATGTTCGACTACAGACATGAGGTCCTGGGTTATATTGAGTTTTCTATTAAAATTTTCTCAATGTTTGCCCGAAGTTGAGAAAAATTTGCCAGTGTGATCCACCCCCATGCTTCGTAGAGCACGTTAAGCCGTCGGTCCTGCGCCTAATTTCTCTCCGGTCGTGTCGGATTCCCGTCACATCGGACTATGTGAGTGAAGGAATAGCTAGATAGTGGTAGGCTATTACAACAAAAAAAAGCATTACAGCAAAAATCACAAAGTCTGATCAGCGCGTAATCCTATTAGATTGTGTTATCACTTCCTATCAGATGGGATCTCATTTTATCTTTTCAAACAATAGAAAAAGACTGATTGACTTTAGGCTATTGTTGTTTGTCATAAATTTCAGTATTGTAAGTTATATTAAATTAAAACACAATATCAAATATTTGTTTAAAACATTCTCGTATTGTTTACATATATTTTATAACAAGAACGTTAATTACTTCTCCGATGCACGTAAAATGTCACAACTAAATTATGTTAAGCGTTGGTTTGTGTAATATTAAAAATTTTCTAACTTGCTCGAAGCTCCAAACTGCAACAAACGCTGAAAGGTTAACTTACTTTATTTTATAACATGCTTAGCATAATATTATCATTTTAAACTGTTGTTATTTAAAAATGCTCAAAAATTTCATACATTGCAATTTTTTGTTACAATTTGTTTGTACAGTTTTATTAAAAACGTCAATTATGTTTTACGCTCTCACACGTCTTGTGCAAAATTTATAAGAAAGCCCTGAATATTTAACACATTTTTTATTCGCCTTTAAATGTTTTAGTAGCTTCGGCAGCGGGCTTTGTTTGATCATCGAATTTGAAAAAAAGGGAAGAAAGAAGGGATATGTCGTTTGCCTGAAAATATGTAGTTTAATTTGTAATCTTTAAATTTGACTGGCTCATTGGTCTAGTGGTTAGCATTTTCGACTGCAGACATGAGATCCTGGGTTTGGGGTGGGTCGGGTCAGTTCAAAATCGATATTGAGTTTTCTATTAAGGTTTTTTCAATATTTCCCCGAAGTTGGGAAAAATTTGGTGGTGTGATCCACCCCCGTGCCTCGGAGAGCACGTCAAGCCGTTGGTCCTGCGCCTGATTTCTCTCTCCGGTCGTGTCAGACCGCCGTCACGTCAGACTATGAGAGTGAAGGAATAGAGAGTAAACTTGTGTACTACGCCTGCCAATCCGCAGTGAAGCAGTGTGGTCGGTCTATGCTCTAAAAACCCTCTCTCATATGAGCAAGGAGGCCTGTGCCCAGCAGTGGGCCGTTAATGGGCTACTACTTACCTTATCTTACCTTATGTCTTTATTGACGTAACAGCACATAGAGTTTTTTGTTAATAGAACTTAAGTCATAGAGAAAAACTTAAGAAAAACTTAAGGATATTAAAAAAATAACCAGAAAACAAATGAAGAAATTGATTTTTCGAATTTGTCTGAGTCTGGACTAGCGGGAGGCTTTGGCGGTGGCCAGTTATCACCCTACCAGCAAAGACGTGCTACCAAGCAAGAGATTAGTGTTCAGGTGGAATGCTTTGCAGCGAACATGAGAGGTAAATTTGCCTCTTATCAAATTAGCGCGCTTCAATCATAGACCGTATCTTCACTTACTATCAGGTCAATCACTAACCTGTCAGCAATAAAAAAGAGACGGTTTTTAGAACATTGACTCCACCATGCTGTTCCACTGCTTTGGCAGGCTACACATACCTCATAATTTTTTTAGGGATCAATCAAAAATAACATTCAAGTACTTTAATTTCTTTTTAGAAAAATCACCTTAATGGTACCTGCCCAGGATTTCAACCTTCTCTGAAAGAGAATCCAAGCACCTCACAATTGGATTATGGTGGCTTTACAATTATTTATTTACATATTACTTAGTACACAAAAAGTATGAAAACAAATATCAGCAGAAAATGTGTACAAAGGAAAAATGTATATCGACAAGTTAGTATTAGTAAAAAGCATTATAATCATATTTATTCAACGAAATGATGATCGTCATATCTTTTTTTAATTTAAATAGTAAAAATGTGTACTGTAAAAGTAAGTTCATGTTGTAACAAAAACTCTTTTTACAAAATTAAGTTCAATGGACATAAAATATTTCAATATGTACACAGCTGCTGAGTAAAAGAGAACACTTTAAGAACACAGTCTATTTTTTTTTACTTTCAGTTATAAAAAATAATGTAAATGGATTCCAAGATAAGCGTTCGTGACTCTGCATTCGATGTCTGAATTTAAATTTAATTTAACACGAGGCGGCACTCAGTTTCTTACATTCCCATCAGAACATTTAAGAATTTATATTGCACAAAGGAAAAATACAATCAAATTTAATATAGACATTGCCCCGACGGAACGTTTGACGGCCCGCTGGTGTCACCGGCTGATATTATGAAACTTTTCTTTACGCAATCTACATAAAAAATGAGGCGAGGGTCCACAGCGAACCCGCCAGTAAATTAAGCTTTTGGAGCTGTTAATTTTATTTGCATACATAATGATATTTGTTATTAAAATATATTAAATTTTGGATTTACTCGAAATTGTCACACTCATTAAGTATCGCTGCCTTATAAGAATAGTGTCACAATTCAACCCAGGAGAGCCGTTCAAAAATGAAGTGAAATTGTGTACTACCTCTATTTATCTATGTATTAATATGTAAAACAAAAACATTGGATATATATCTTTTTAAGATAATTGTGCGGACAGACGAGTATGAAATTTCTCACGTTTATAGATTATACAGAAAAGGACAAGGCTAATTCTTAAAGTTTTTTTTTAATTTATGCATAAAAAATACATTCAACAAAAAAACACATGCATATAGAGTATATATGTGTTTTTAATAATAATAATAAACAAGATCTTTATTTACCAAACAAGCAAATATTAACACCTAAAAGTAAGCAAATTAGAATTAATTATCTTAAGCTTAATGTGTTAATTAAAATTTACTTAACGTAATAAGATATATAAAACATTTATTAAATGTTCGTAAAAACTCGGCTATAAGCTGTTTTTCAGTCCACGCCTCGTAGTACTGCTGCCAAAGCATTAAAAAGAAAAAAGAAACTATTATAAAGACTTAAACTACTTCATGAGCCGCAATTATGTGTTTTAACTACATTAAAATTATTTGTATAAAGAGCAATGCACATTTGCTTCTGTCAACCTCTGACAATTATGTTAAACGTTTATATAGAGGTTACATACAAAGTTTATATTGTTAAAAGCACTAAGGAGGGTACATTAGGACTTATTTTCAAGAAACGTAGATCATTGTATTTTTGAGTATAGTTTTTTATAAACTGGTAGCCGCTGAAGATATAATATAACATAATATTTTTGATTATAATCTATGATAATAGAACCTTAATTTTGTTTCTTACAAACTTGTAATTAAAACTAGCTATAGTCGAATATTGCCCAGTATACGACAACTTGCTACAATAATTCGGTTAATTTTAACAACTCCTGACATATTGGTTATTTTGTGGCGCCACAGAGTATATCTGTAAATATACTGTGTTTTACTTATTGACTGCTTTAAAAAATGAATTTAACTGCTTGATAATTACGTATCGCGTACAAAAACCTTTTTACAAAAGTGGTAACATAATATTTCTGGCGTCCTCGTTGGATTTGGGTGGAAAATAACAAAGTTAAAAAGTTTTAAATGGAGTGGGAGTTAGGTTTACTTTTAAAGTAGTTTTCTAGTTTATAAAATGCGTCACCAGTTTTCTAGTCAACTAGATATCACTCATATACGTATAAAATTTAAAACTCTTGTAAAAGTAGCTTCACAATATACGAGTATAAATTTTGCAATTCTTGTGTATATACTTCTTCTATACCGTCCTTTTCGTAGTGATTTTGGTGTAATAGTTCTAATTTGTCTATCTATAGACATAACCCAAAAAATCTTTATGCCTATGCCCATTAAGGACTTGGAAACCATCCAACCAATTTGCTCTAAACTTGTTTCATCAAAAAGCAAGTAATATCAAGATGGTTTTAGACTACTAAAGCCACACACGCAATCATCACGAGACTTTCGCAACTATTCGTATATATAAAATATAAACTATTCATATATAAAACACCAAATTGAGTCATTTCCCCATGTTTTTTCACAGCGATGGCATAATGACTCGAATACTCGCTGCGTTAGCAGAAGTTCTGGGTTCGATTTCTGGCATTTTATAATTTTTCTAACTATGGACTGGTGGCAGTTATGGCTAATCGTTACAAATTTTTCGATATTCCTACGGGATCCGGACAAGTTACTAATAATTTACTAAAGTAACAGCAAGTTACAGATAACTTATTTTTAATTTTATTATGTCACTTGAGATAATTCCATGGTTATTTATTGCGAAATGGAGATCGTGTATAAGATTTATTATTTACTTAAAAAATATAGCCCAACCTGTTTTCCCAGAAATAGCGAAAATCGGATTGTACTTGGCCACCATGACAAATAATTCAGGCATATATCATTTCGGTCAATGTCTTTATTAACTTTTTCGACATATATTTTTGTCTTATTATGTAAAACTATAATAGAATCCGCGGATTTTACAGAATTTTCTCCAACTCTTGTTTAGAAAGCTTGGTAATGAAATCCAGGGCAAGCTTCACTAGCATTTACTTATCAAATTTTCACTTATGTACCTTTTGAATGCTTAAAATTTATCATTACTTTCTGTAACAGAAAACAACATGGAGGATCTTGAATATCCCGATGCTAATTGTCGCCATCCTCGCTGGTGCAGTGCTGCTTTGGTGATGGTCTTTAACAAAGGTCCTGGGTTCGATTCCTACCACGATGTAAGTAAGTGGCACAGACCTCCGCGCTCATATGAGAGAGGGTTTTTAGAGCATAGACCCACCACGCTGCTCCACTGTGGATTGGCAGGCATAGTACCCAAGTGTACTCTCTATTCCTTCACTCTCATAATCCGACGTGACGGGAATCCGACAAAACCGGAGAGACAGATCAGGCGCAGGACCCACGGCTTAACGTGCTCTCCGAGGCACGGGGGTGAATCACACCGCCAACTTCCAAACTTCGGGCAAATGTTGAGAAAACCTTAATAGAAAACTCAATATTATTTTTTAATTAGCCCGACCCGGGACTTGAACCCAGGACCCCCTGTCTATAGTCGAACATGCTAAGCACTAGAGCAATGAGGCAGTCAGCACGATAAATTTACGAATTTGTATACGTTTGGACGCGTCGTGGAAGACGTCGGCCGTGTCTATTTACCACCCTACCAGATAAAGACGTCACGTCAAGCAAAAAAAATTGCGTACCGTTGCGATGTTGTGTAGAAATTATAAGAACTTAGACTATATCATCACTTTACAACACAGTTCAATGCTAATCTCTGTAATATAAGAAAGGAATATTGAAGATAACAACTCTAGCGCCGGGTGAGATGGATGTATGCCATGGGAAACGTCGCCGCGTCGCTTCTATTCCCTCTCAGTTCGGCGGTTCGCCATCTCTCTTGTAGCACCTATATACATTGTATACAGTATTTTATTTTCTACGATACACCTAAACAGAGTCTTACTTTAAAAAAAATCTACGTTTTCCTCCTCCAGTGGCGGTTTTTTAAATTAAATAATGTCGAAATAAAAGTGAAAAATGAAAAAGAAATGAAACTCCACACATAATATATAATAATTTATTTACGTATTCCATTTAAGTTACAATAAAATAAATAAAACAATCATACCATTTAACTGTACATTAAAGTTCAAAGATGTTTTCGTGCAAAGAATTGACATTACCTTAGGTGAAACACAGCCATAGATTAACGCTTATACTTTATAACTAATAACTGATCAGAAATCAAATATTACAAAATTACCACAAGTTTTCCATTGCATTAATACAGTAAAATATTTGAAACAGCTACTTACTTAAATCATATGACGTAATCTTGAAGATAAATCATACATACAAGACAATAAAGTTAAATAAATCCATTAATATCAATATCTGCCAGACATTTTCATGACGGTATTCTCCAAGAACATTTAATAATGTAACAAAAAGTAAGGTAATATATATATAGCTTTTGTTTTAAAACAGTTTATCTTCTTTAAAATTTGATAAAAATAAAAATTTTAGAAAATGTATTTTAGAAGGCTACTAGACGTACTTCAAAAATCAGTTTGAAATTTTATAGTTTTGAATTGTAAAATGTACAAAAATTGTCACATATAACAATTAGGATGTAATAATTTTATATGTATTATTTCAAATTAAACCGTACCTTATTTCATTGACTTAAAAGATACACACCGTTATAAGATACCAGTTCCTGCTATTGTTATTTTTAATTTACACGATTCAATTAACAATAATTTCTATCAAATTTGATAGAAACGATGGTACATTAATAACCTTGCCATTTTAATAACACATTATGAAATATCTTCATGGCTCAAGTCACATCCAATCTTTTAAATCTTTTAATATTCATTCTTTAAAAGTTTTGTGCTTTAAGGAATCTCATCTCAATAAAGTATATAATATTACGTATAGGACATGGATAAAAAACAATGTAAATACAGCTTAAAATAAATTCTTCGTCATTTTAACTTGAGTAGCGTTTGCTAAAAGTCAAGTTTCGAAAGGAGTTAAATGCTGGCTTTTTGGAAGTCGTTTTCTAGTTTATAAAATGTGACCCCATTCCCGTGGTCTGCAATATCGCATGATAGAGTGTTATGACGACAGTCTGTGACAGAATTCAGCAACGAAATATATAATAGTGACCTATGGCTGGATATATCATGATGGCTAGCCATTTTTCATGTATCTTTACACATTTTTCTTTTTACTGCTTTTATAGATCCCGCTCGTCGCAATATTTACGAATGATTTTTTTTAAAGATTTCACATATATTATATATGACTGCCTCACTGGTTCATTCTTGAGTTCGGTTTCAGGTTAGATCAATTTAGGAAATTATATTTATTTTGCTTTCTAAAGCTGGACTGGCTTCGACCCTTACCTACCAACAAAGACGTGTCGCAAAGCAAAAATTTTACGGTACTGTTTTGTGTGGAAACCATAAGAGATAAATTACCACTTACCAAGTCACCGCGATTTGATCTTAAATTGTTTCATCACTTACCATCAGATGTGATATCAGTCAAGGGCTAAGCTGCCAGCTATAAAATAAATATAGTTTAAGGACGTAGGTTATTCCCGTGATTTTCTCTAAACTGTACATAATTTAAAAGAAATATAATATAAGATGAAGACAGGATCCTATTAGATTTTATTCTTTCTTGGTTATTTGGTCATCCATATATTATTGGCTTTTTATTAGCTTCACTCTCTTTTTATATTATCTTCACAGTTTTATAGGAAATTAAAGCCACATCGTCATTGTTCTTTTGTTAGGCGAGGCCATTACTAATTAAAAAAATGGATATTTTACACGACGTTACTTTATTATTGTTCTCAACAATAATAAATAGGATAGTTAACAGAGGATCTACAACAAAACAATAATACAAAGTACAAAAAAGTTATCAGCTGCCTTGTAACCGCTATAAATGACGTAAGAAGCTAACTTAGGCCAAGTTAAGTTACAAAAAGTATTTTTAAACATTGAATTTTACATTTTTCAACTTCATCAAACACTTCAATGAGATATATATTTACATGGTAATAATTTTAAATTAATTTAATATATCATAAAGGCAATGTACTTAATTGCTTTCAATGGAAACACAATTTCATTATAAATTTTAGTTTATTTTATATTTATATCTAAATTTGGTAGATCTCTCCTATTAATGCCTGTATACCCACCACGTACAAAAATTACGTAATTATATATAAATTTTAAAATTGCAAAATAAACCAAAAACTTAAATAACAGACATCACCTCCAATTTAGATACAATTGTATATAAAAATTAAGGAAATCTCTTCAATTATATATAAAATTAAACTACAATTACATCAAAAATATTCTCAGCACATGTGTGTAGAGTATTAAATGATTTTAGCAATATAAATGTAATAAAAAGTCAAATAAATCAAGTATCAATGCTTAGTAAAGCAGTAAATTACCACATGACCAGTGTTTATAAAATTTGTGTATTTAAGACAAGTTATGCTAGTGTAGTATGAAAAAAGGGCTAAAACGGCTGTAACTGTGTTAACGGTTCAAGATAAATACATAAAATATGTTTAATTCAGAGATTTATACGAAAACTATAAAATCTTTAATATAATGCGTGTCAAATTTATTAATATATCTAACAATATAATTATTTTATACAATACATAATATTTATACACTTTCGACATTATTAAAAAAAGAAAACAATTCTCGGGAATGTACAAAAAATAACTCCGTCTTGCATAATATACCTAATAATATCTATAGACTGTTGAATTAAATTCATCTTTATTTGTAGGTACACATACGATCTATAACCGCATATTATTTATAAGTGAGAGCAATAGTCAAAGAGCTAACGAAAATTTTCCTCACCTTTTTAGCCAGTGATCTTTTTACGTTGTAGAGAAGATAAATGATAAAGTAATAGAAGAGAGAAGATAAAGATGAATGATAAAGAAAATCCTGAGAGTCCATTCATTAAATACGTTAAAACATTTGCTTAGTAGAAATGTCATTTAAGTGATTAATTTTATTATTTTTATGTTTCCATGTTATTAAATTAAAATGAAAAAAAATATACGTATTTTTTTCAATTTACATCAGATACATAGAATTTTACATAATATATACATACATGGCATCACGCCTCATTCCCGTAGGGGTAGGCAGAGGTCACGTCCTTCTAATTTGCACGATCCTTGCATATCTTCTTCACTTTTTTCATTCTCATTGAACCTTTCATACAAGTTCGTCGGTTTAAAGTACTCTTGACCTGACCTGGCCCTTATTTAAAATGTCTTGGATTTGGTCCAGGAACGTTCGCCTTGGTCTTGCCCTTCCAATTCTCCCATTCACTCTTAACTCATAAATCCTTTTCGTCAGTCTCCTTTTCTTATTTCCCTTTCGTGCCCAAACCATCTGAGTATAAGCGTTACATAAGATAAAAGGGGGGGTGTTGAGAATCATAACTTACCTAGTGGTAAGCGATGATGAAGTGATACAGTTTATGATAATAATATGCCGGTAACATAATGGTCATACATGGTACAGGATATAGATATTTTGATTGACGGAACAGTAACTTTTCAATACACAAGTAGACGTATTAGTAAATACAGTTTGTAAAATTTCACCAGATGAGAATTAAATCCGGGACCTCTGCTAAAGAAGCACTTGCATCGTTAATCCATCGAGAATTTATATATCTGATACTACCCTTTCAATGCTACCCTTTTATGTTTCGCTAATTAGCTCTTTGACTATTATAGGTATTTTTTGAGGCCGATGAGTTTTATCTACACTTATTCTAGTATCACTGTGAAAGTACTTAATACCAAGCCTCATAAGCTCACAAACTTATAAAATTGTTTAAAAGTCAAAGTTATTACGAACACGATAAATTTTGACTTCATCTGTGTACCTGAAACAAAAGTATAACTTTAAGAGATTTATAATTTTCATTTTACTAATGTGTGACCTCATAACTTTGTATTGGTTGAAGCGATTTTGATGACTTTTCATTTGAAGGTTAAATTCCACCTTTATAAATTTTATTTAGCCATTTTAAAATTATATTGCGGAAAGCTTAATTGTTATTTACATATATGTAGTCTATAATGGTAACGCTCTGAACCAGTAGAATCAGATACTCAATCTAAATATCTTTTTCACAACATTCTACTGGAATGTGTAATTTGCTTCTTGACGGAAAGTTTGTGATGGTGAGATAGTAATTAGGTACGACTGAAACTACAAATGTTGACCAGACCTCCGTTGGTGCCATTTGCGTATTTCCCAACCCTGCGGAAATACGGGAAAATCCGGAACCAATTGTCAATCTAAACTATTCTTAAGCCTAACTTAAAAGACGCATAAAAATCATCAAAATCGGCCCACGCGTTCAGAAAGAGTTCAATCTCCCGTACAAATGTGTGGTAGAATTAAATAAATAAAATAATATTAATAATGTCGGGGCAGAGGAAAGTCTGACTATTTTCGTTAGCATAAAAGTTTTATTTCACTTAGTTTTTAATTATTTCCTTTCAGATCTTATGAATGGCAAGTCCGATTTTAATAAATTAAATGGCATTTTAAAGGTATTGAAACGGTCATTAATAAAATATAATTTGATAAGATAAGGATTGATACAGAGATATGAATAATATGGTTTGATTATTATCAGCAATTTTATTGACTTTTGAAATACAATAAAGTAGTTATACTGGCATGACTACAGTAGTTGGACTTATAATATCACGGACTTTTTTGTAGATATTAGTACGTTCAAAAATACTGTAGAACTTTTTTTTGTTATATCTTTAATATTTTTCACAGAGCACGCGATAACAGATATTTTGTTACACACCTTTGTTTACACTGATGCACTTTTCTTAGAAATCCCTAATTTTTTGAGAAAGTAAAATATCTTACGTGGCTCAGTGAAAATGCAGCTATCTAATGGGGAAAAAAAAATTAAATCGGTCCAGTAGTTTTTATGTGAAAACTACAAACACGAATGTTTCCTCTTTATAATATTAGTTTAGAAATATAAATATATATGATATTATGTGTTTTAATTTGACATTATTTTGATTCCTATTGTTATTATTAATTGTTAAGATTTATAAAGACTTCTTCATTTACTTTTTGATATTTTATAGTTTTATTTATGACATTAAAAATCAAACTCCAACGAAACTGAAGCAATTTTATATATTGAGAAGATTATATTTCATCTACTCTTTACCAATTTTGTTTAAAATAAATTTCAACAACAACGAAGCTTGTGTTTCATAATTGTTGATTTATACGAGCGTTTTTACTAGCCGGTAATTTCCCTTGGGCCGGGTATTGGCTTAAGCGTTACCTGAACTGTCTATTATTACAAAACAGGAGTAATGACCGTGGTCCCATTTGCATAGACTACTTTGTTTATTGTTTACAAGATTGTGTCTCTGAATTTTATAAATACTCTTTTCAGTACAAAATTAGTCATATTAAATTGATATTTTAAGTTTGCATCTAATAGACTCTGATAACATTACCTACTTCTTTCCAATACAAACCTCAATAAGGTGTACTACTTGAGTAGCATTTTGTAATTAAAATAATAGTCAAGCTGTACTACTTTATATCGCGATGAATAAATGGGGATTGTGGGTAAAGAAAATAAAAGCAATTGACTTCGTGTTTTCACTTTTACCGAAAATATAATAACGTGTGTTTAATTACATTCTCAATCAATGTTTTTAAGACATATTTTGACATCGAATCATAAAGTTTAGAAATCTATAAATATAGCAAATTTTACCATTTTAAAATTATTCGTCTTTTTCTCCATTTATAATTTAATCAGAAATCTTTACAGCCTTTCTTCTTTATCTTTATCTTAATAAGCGTATTCAAGAAGCGATTTATTGAACAATTTAATTTTAGTAGTTTCAATAATATATGACCAACGTGTTCGGAATACAATGATTATAAAATTTTGGAAGTTTTCTTCTCTCTTTAAATCGGTATTTAGACTTTAAAAATGTAAACAAACTACATTCCTTTTAGGATAGTAACATGCTTATAAATTTTGCAAATATTTGCGAGGGGAGCTATATTTCTTTCAAAATCTACACGCTATTCGTATTAAAATGACACCTTCCTCATATTTTTCCCGGCCTTCTGACAAGTTTTTCTGAAAAAAACCATTAGTAACTGAGACCATAAACCAAAACCTGTGTTTGGAAGACAATTTTCATGAACATTATCTGTTTGTAATTTATTTTCTATCACGATAGTAGATATGCATAAATTAATGAATGCCTCGTGGTAATACTCGTGATATTATGCAAATTACATACAAAGCAATTTCGTTACTTTATACAACAATATGCTACATCGCGGCCTTCGTGCAATATAAACAGAGAGAACTATTTGAAAACCTGTCGTGCGAAAGCTCTATTATGTATGTAAATACACAGTCTGTGCTTTCAAAGCTTTTAAATAAACACTAAAATATTATTTAGTATAATAATGAACTATATTTGTGGTAAAATTCAAACAGCTAAGGTAAGCTAAATTGCAGCCCATTAGTATTCCACAATTTAGGCGATGATGACGGCGAGGACGACGCAATATTAGTGGCAATACCCGGACTTGACCATTTGATTAATTGACCTGGATGGACCCGCTAGCGTAGCCAGCGGGAACCAGTCCCTATGATTGCGGGCAAAACAGAATACCAGACGTCAAATGATGAGATGAAGATGCCCGGGTAAGGAGGCACTGCCTCGAGGCCCGCACCCTTCAACTAAAGTTGAGAAGAACCCAGGAGAGAGAAAGACTGCAGGTTGACAGGCTACACATAGACTGAGATGCTCTCCAATGAGGGAGAATGCGGTAGATGCCCTCCCACACGGTACATAAAGTCGCCCAAGATAAATATGTGGATAGGTGACTGAGGATTTTATAAAATATTGCTAAAGAAGTTTTTTATTATTTTTAATTTTATTTAAGAGTAGATACCACATAAAATTACAGTTCGCTTGACATTTTTTATTGTTAAAACTAGGATAATGATTATATGGCAGACGAGGAAGGGTGGTGGATATCCTTAACACAGATCTATCAAATCTAGAAAGATATAAACCCAAATAAGGTAAAGTCAGATGAGCAGCAGCCAATTAACGTCCAGCTGCTGGGCAAAGGCCTGCTCACCCATAGGAGAGAGGGTTGTTAGAGCATAAACGCACCATGCTGCACCACTGTGAATTAGCAGGCAAAGTACACAAGTGCACTATCTATTCCTTTACTTTCAAACGTCGATGTGACGGAAATTCGACACGGCTGGAGAGAGATCATGCGCAGGACTGACGGCTTAACGTACTCTCCGAGGCACGGGGGTGGAGCACACCGTCAACTTCGGGACTTCGGGCAAATATTGAGAAAATCTTCATTAGAAAACTCAATATCGACTTTTGAAATGGCCCGACCCGGGACTCGAAACCAGGAACTTATTTAATAATACACACAAGTAATTTAATATGATTAAGAATTTTGATGAAATTTAACGATTTGTTTAGTTGTTTAAATTTTCTTTCCCTTATCGAACGTGCCCGAGTGATTGATTTCAATACAATTGATAGTGGTATGTTCATTCATTCAATAGTTAAATCAGCTATTATTACACTCACGTTGAAAATATCTCGACATACTACTTACCACTTGTGCTATAGACGATCTATTGTATACCAGAGACATTGTAGTAACAAACACAATGAATTTCTAATCAGTATGTTAATTTATACGTGATAAATGGCTTATAGGCCTGTCTCAGATGACAAGGGGAGATTACTCGTTTCAGGAATAGCGAGTGTTATTGTTAAATTGTATTTATATAATTTAATTTGTATTGTTTACAGTGTAAAATTTTTACAGGACTTCTAGGGAAATTCTTTGTGAAAGTCTACTCGTTCATTTATTTTGGTTTATTTATTACTTTCAGTACACCACAGTAAGATAAAAAAAATACAAAATATAGGTAACACACAAAAGCATGCAGAGTACAAAAGGCGGTCTTATCGCTTGATAGCGATCTCTACCAGACAACCTTTGGTATAGGAACCGTTCGTGGCAGAGAGTAGTGGGTGGCGTAACATATACATAAACCTACATACTAATATATTACACATTAATACATACTCATTACATACACATAATTATAATAACATAAATACAGGCTTATAAATATACTAATAAGTATAGTTTATATAATAGACATTTACTTTTAAGTTACTTTGTATAAATTTAAATTATTCGGGCCGGTTAATTCTTTAATTAAATTTATTTAACTGTAAAATCGACTGGTTTTTACTGCATTGATTTAATTGTAATTGTGTTTGTAAAATGAATAAATTTAATAGTTTTGGAAATATCGTGATAAGCCAAAAAGGGAACCCCCTCAACAATAAATATATGTAAAAAAGTTTTAACTAAAACAGTTATCAGATGTTATTTATAACATATTGTTGATTTGAATATTGAAATAAAGCATATTAATTTAGTGTGAATATATTAACGTGTAAGCTAACTCCTACAAGGTATTTAAGGCAATAATTAGTAAGATATATAAGTAGTAAGTTAGTAGCTGCCAATTAACGTCCCACTGCAGGGCAGAAGCCTCCTCACTCGTAGGAGAGAGAGTTTTAACAGCTGAAAGCCACCACACTGCTCTACTGCGTGTTGGAGGGCACAGTACATAAGTGCACTCTCTATTCCTTCACTCTCATAGTCCGATGTGACAGAAATTCGACACTCACGGAGAGGAATCAGGTACAGGGCCGACGGCTTAACTTGCTCTCCGAGGCACGGGGGTGGAGCACACCGCCAACCTCCTAACTTCGGGCAATTTTGAACAAAATCTTAATAGAAAACCCAATATCGTTTTTTTAATATATATAAATCGTTGCTAATTGGGTATGAATTTAACTTACCTCTATTAGAAACATATTTCGATAACTGGGTACGCGAGTACACAGTTATAATGGTCGTAGTGTCTCTGACTACGGGGGGTTCTACGGGAAGAATGGCTTCACATCGCACGCGTAAAGCTCCGCTGGCAGTAGGTGGTACCGCTACTCGAAGAATACGCCACGATGCTCTTAGACCACCCAGCTGAGCTGCACTTAACTCTCGATGCTGCCATGGCTCAGTCTGTGAAATAACTATTTTATTAGACATAGATTTTTGATGCTGTATGAACTATGATAATTGAAAGAAATGAACAAATGTATTTTATCTTTATTCTAAAATTGTGCGTTCTAAATACAATATCCTTTCTTTCTATCCCGAGCTGCTTCAGCTAATACTTCTCATACGTTGCTTAAGTCTTAAAAAAGTAACGAAATAAAGTGTTGATAAAATTAGTATACCTGCTTTCCAGTTTGGATTCTACACATAAAAATACCTTTTTTTACATAATAACACTAAATAATCAGACAAATTCGGGATATGACACAGTCTGGTATTATCAGACTGAGTCAGAAATTTCCCTTTATGAAAAAAAAAGTTGGGATAAAAGTAGCACCAATCTTGCTTGTTATAATATCAGTTCGGACAGTGACAGAGGCGTCAAAATAAATCCAACTTCTTTTGAGATATGCACAAAAAATGTACTTTCCATTTGCATTGGAAATTCCGGATTTAAAGTTGCAATACCTGTACCTAAAGCTACTGAATGCAGCAAAACGTCAAACTTATACCTAGAAAACTCAAAAATACTTTTTGTCCGTTCTGATTTCATTAGAAAACTAATAATACAAAGATTATTTAAGACTACTAAACTCTCTCACTTACTCGTCAAGAAATCTTGAAATCTATTCGTGAGTGAATCAAATTGCCTCCTTTCGCAATATACGTCTGTCACTAAGTACGGACTCCTCCATATTTCTACTGGCTCAGAAACTACGCGAACGGCACCTAGTGCTTAATAAGTTAAAATTCCTTAAACCTTTATTCTCTATTCTCATTTTTACGGTAGAAATCCTATTCTTTATTCAAGGCCTTGCATTAAAAACTTCACTATGAGTCTACCCAGGTAATTATTACATTATTCATTAGTGTGCTCACAGTAAAAGCATTTGAGAGTGTTTTAATATGCATGAATTTACTAGCATTTTAAAGTTAAACTGATTTGTTAGGTTTTTTAGTCAGTGTAAATTTAATACTCGTTTTTAAATTAGCTCATAAAGAAATACTGTATAATGCAAAATGATGTTCATATTTCAGTTTTATGCAGTTCAAATTCGATGATTTTTATGTTATACTCTTATAGATTTTAAAGGGTTTAAATGCACTTTATAATAACATTGCTTGATTCATTTACGTTTATTCAACCCAGATTATCGTAAATTTTCATTTTATGTATAATACTATTGCAAACCGCAGTGGCGCAGCGCGAAGAGTCTCTAAAACTTTCTGTCCTATTATTAAGGAGGTCTGTACATAACAGAGGGACGTTAACGGTCTACTACTTTTACTGTTACAAATATTTTTCTTTTAAATTTAAAAAAAAAATCTCCAGTATCAAATGAAAATTAAGTTCTTGATTTTGTATTTGAATTATTATAATTAATAAAAAAATACTATTCAAAAACATAGTTTCTTTTATTATTCTTACCTAATTAGAACAACGACACAATACAAGGACACTAGCACAGTCCATATGCCACTCGTGGGCGGCTATGGTCACCTTCCGCGAGGAGATGTCACAGAAGGAGGCGGCGGAACGATTGATGGAGGAGAAGGTGGCTGATCCAGACGCAGGAGAATTGAGCGCAGACGTGCGGTTCATATCCGCCACCTTCCATCGTAGGATAACCTCAGGGCAGCAGGTACGAGACCTGCTGTCCGATGGAGAGGTCCCACAGCTTAGAGACCGGTGACGTGCCGGTTGCTCCGGGTCGGTGCCACGAGCTCATCAAGCTGGACCCGTTCAGTTTAACGGACAACGTTACTGACGGGGTATTGGCACCGTGCGACAAAAGGTCCCATGGCCTCGTCATCAAACGATTTTGGAGCAGCGTCAGGTTTTAGGTGGTAGAAGCCCAGCATAACTCGCAATGTCCTTTCCCCGTGATATTGTGAATATCTAAGAGGATTTCCTGATGATAAAAAAGGCGAATTGCCAAAAACACTTAGCGTCTGCCCTTGAGATTTATTTATCGACATTAAATAAATACAGTGGCAACTCATTGTGCAATATTACCAAATGTTATGCGATACGAGGTAATATTAACGAACAAAACAATTTCGTTAATATAGTCTTTCGACTTATCTTGTAGTGCAGTCGTTTTAAAGAAATTTAAATTTTATAAATTCAAATAGTGAAGTAAATATTAGTACAGTGCAAGTTGTGTAGATCGCTGAAAATTATGAAAAACACCAGAAGATTACACTAAAAAAGTTTATATCACTAAAAGAACAAAGAAGGTCACATTACAGTTAATATAGTGGCAAGTTTTTTTTTTCATTTTCTGTAGATTCATGCAACTTTCGTGTTTTTTCTTATAAAAAATAAAACAAAAAAGGAATTAGCATAATTGGTACAACCATTCCTGTATGATGTCGTGATATAGGGAAATGGGTCTCATTTTTAAATATAAAGATGTAAGTACAAATATAAATATTTAACAGAATTTTGATAAAGGTTAACAAATTCCTATATTGTACACATTAAAGTTATATATCAGGATTGGGCGTATTATTTACGAGTACATTTTACACCCTGGAACCTTTATATGGCCGGGGCGTTTGTTTTGTTTGCCATTATGAAGCTCATTGTTAAGACTTGGTCGAGCCACTTTAAATCTTCACTAACGGGCTTTTAAAGTGGTTAATATATCTTACAATAGGTCCCCCTGCATTGTATTAAATTATGTTATAAAATGTAAAATTTATTATATGGATTAGTATATTTTCAGTTTACACTTGGCTTTCTAAATGTCAATTATTTAAATTTTAAGTAATATGTAAGAAAAAAATCAAGCCAATTATCTATTTGTATTAAAATTTAGTATAAAGAAATTCTAGGTAAGCTTTTAATGGATGGTGGTGTAGAAATTTTCACAAAATTTAATCAATGAAATAATATTTGACAAAACTATATTAGCTATATTCTTACTAAATATATTTCCATTTTAGAAATTGTCTACTAAAGTGGAAATATATTTTTTAAGAATGATAGAAGGTAGGTAATCAAAAAACCCTGGGAAAGGGCGTTACTTAAATTATTTATTTCTTTCAAAAGGTGATTGTAAATAAGTGACGACACAGTTAAAAGTAGAAAGCTGTTATCGTTTACTTTATTAAATTTTTTATTTAATTTCGAACACAAGACTTTAAATATTCAAAAATATAAAAATCATATCTCAAATTCACCCGAATCATGTACAAATTTTATATAATAAATATAAAAATCATTGAAATTATTTCTTCAAAATTTAATCTTGTTGCTAATTAAAGATTTTTTACTTCGAGTATAATACTTGTATAACTTACAGGTACTAACGCCGCTGAAAACTTTTAAGAAACATTACAAAGATTCGAAAATATAAGTTTAAGATATTATCAAATAAAAATGAATTCATTCCAAAACTATTCAATAGATTTTTCGAAACTATTCTGGATAAAATTGAATGAGAATTTTAATTTCCTTATTTACCTTAGTGCAGTCTGTAGTTTTTCAACAACTAAAGCTATAAATGTTTTCAGAATTTAACTTTGATTTTATTAGAACTAATATATTACATAATAAACTTTATCTGTGACTAACATTGAAACACATAAAAGTATTTTACTTCATATCCGGCTAACTTAGATACTTAACGAAAATTTTATAACATTTTAATATCCGATATTTCGACGCTGTTTTATCTCCCTTCTTCGAAACTTACAGCTATAAAACTTTTATTGTCCCAGATTTTCAACTTTCAGATTAATCTTAGGATATATTGATAAATATTACCGAGGCAGCATGTATCAGCTATCGATAATTTGACCTAATTGTAAGCTCTTTTGATTATTATTTAACTGTATTTATTAAACTATAGATTTCTTTAAATTAAATTTCCTTCTGACATCTGACCAGGATATATATTTTATTAATAATATATTTAGTAATATATAATACAAACTATTTCCCACAGCTTTGTCTGTTAGTTGTCATATCTCTAAGGTACCAATTATAAACCTATCTATGGTTAAGTCTACCAAGAATTAGCGTAAATAGACAAAGTATTATATATTATATTATAGAGATACTAGTTGACCCAGCACAAGTTGTTTTGTCATATAACAACTATTATGGCTACTGAAAAATAGGGGTTGCCGATAGAAAAGTGAAAATTTAGGGTTATATGGATTTTTAATTCCACACCATAAAAAATAAGCAAAAAAGAATTTGCAATCCAAAAAATAAAATGTTGGAATGAAGGAGACTTTTGGACACTTAGGGGTGTAAAAGTTAGTTATTCACCTATTCTCATATCTACTGAATATTTATATAAAATTTCATCAAAATCGATCTAGATATTCCGAAGGAGTATTAACACTAAAACTGTGGCACAAGAATTTTATTTATGAGACTCATTATTTTATATTAAGTTACATATATAATTTAAAATTGATCAATTTAAGTAAAAACTTAAATTGTTCAATTTTAAATTATTTCTTTGAATAAGCTTTTCAATTATATCGCTTTCATACTATTTCACATGTAACACCATGACGATGATGTTAGAGATTGATTTAGTATTTAAAGATACGACGGTTTCTTTTCGCCCTGTGTAACGACTAAATTATTACACAAATACTAAGTATGTTAGTTCCTGCATATACGAGTTTATTTATCCCGAAAAGCGATTGTTTTGTCATAAAAATAGTCTAATATGGAAACGCGCTAAGTTGAGAAGAGATAAATTATTACATAAAAGCTAGCCACGACCTAAGCTTCCCACCAGTCCATAAGAAACACAATTTCCTAATGTTTTCTTGTTTTTTTATTGGTAACAGTTTAGAGCTTGATTGTGATTTCACCTGATAGTAAGGGATGATACAATCTAAGATGGAAGCGCGCTAATCCGGTAAAAGGCGATGTACTCCTTATGGTTTCTACAAACCATCGTACGGGAACACAAATCTCTTTGTTTGGTGATACGTCTTTGCTGGCAGGGTGGTAAATAGCCATGGCTGAAGCCTCCCACCAGTCCAGACTCAGACAAATTAGAAAATGCAAATTCATAAACACTGGACCTCCGCTAGCAAAGCGAATACTCGCATCGCTGCGCCAGCGAGGCCTTTACAATTTTTATACTCAATTTTACACCTTAAATATTTGTTTCTATTATAGTGCTGCTACACTGCTGTATTAAAAACATTTTCAAAATCTGTACGTTATATTAGACATTGTTAGATGTTTTAAGTGCTCCTACACTGATAAAAATATTTACAAACATTTAATAACACTTGAAAACATGGCATCGGCTTGAAATTTGGGTTTACGTTCCCCCGCACTCTCCGCAAACCTTACTGCCTGCATACATGTTTACAAACGAATGATAACAAATGGTTTTATGTATTACAAATTGTAAACTAATAATAAAAATGTTATAACATGAAAACATTTTTTAACACTGTGATCAAATGTTTCTTTACTAATGTTTATAAACATTTTTAAACAGCAGTGTGGTAGCACCATTACAAAAACCAACTTATTTCTTTCTCCGAGATCCCATTTCTGCCTGAAAGAGATAGCTTGCAGCAATAAGACCGCCTTTATTTGCATAAATTATAATTATAAGTCTCTTAATTCGTATGTATCTTTTATCTTGTATGCAATAAAGTGTTTTCTCCCTGTGTGTACTAAAATAATGTTAAATATGAATTGATATTATAGAATCCTACGATCGAATCATTAACAAGAGACGTATATATATTTCAACTCAATCACAATAATTGATAGCACAGCCAGATCTGATTGGATTGCTGATTCCATTAGAGTAAAAGGCAAACAGCTTAATCCGGTTAACCTATCTTTTGAGCTGAGTGCCGTGCATAGGCATTTGGTATAAGCTCCGATTCGCTTGCAGATTTAGTTACCTTTAAATTTTATACCGATGCACATTTGGAAACGGTTTTAATAAAATTGAAAACGTTAGCCAAGGATTTCCAAATAAGATTATTAAGATTAGATACAATATTATTTATTGTATACTATTAATATGGAACAGGTAACATAGAAATAAGCTCAGAAAAATAGAATACAAATCCTTATCTTACTACCGATTTATCTTATCTTTACAGGGAAGTTAGAAATAAAATCTTTCTAACGAAAAAGGAGTTATGTAAGCTATCTAGTCTAGCAATTTTTAAATATTGATTCTTCTTTACATAACTAAATAACCAAATTGAAGGTTTCAAGACTTGTTTATATGAACAATTCGATAATTTTCTCTGTATTTCCACGAAATCACGTTATATATATAATTATACGCGTGTATGTAACTACCTTATAGGCTTGACAGTTTTGGTATTTTCACAAACTAAATCAATCTAGATTCAAATATGACTTATAGACTTGATCTTATGATCTTACATCAGCAATAACTCGGTAAATTCTGAAATGTACATATTTGCTATAACATCATAAATTTATGTACGGCAACTTTTTTTTCGATGTAATGTTATTCAATATTACACTATACCTTATAGCCGTACATTATAAATGGTAACAAATAAAAATATTAGCATAAAAATATTAGCATAAAAATATAGTTTACTCGTGTACTCATGTACTCGTGTACTCGTTTACTCACCTGTAACTGTAGATGCGAATGTTGAGATGGATGTGTGGAGTGACAAAATTGGATAAGATTAAGAATGAGTATATTAGAGGAAGTATGAAAGTAGCACTAGTGACTGAGAAGTTAAGGAGTGGAAGGTTAGCCTGGTATGGATATGTAATGAGAAGGGAGGATAGCCATGTATGTAAGAGGGTCCTAAATATGATGGTAAGCGGCAGGGCCGGGAGAGGGCGACCAAAAAAAGTGTGGATGAATGTGTGAAAGAGGATATGTGTATTAAGGGTGTGAATGTAGAAATGACAGCGGATAGAGTGAAGTGGCGAAAGGAAACATGCTGTGCCGACCCCACCTAGTGGGATAAGGGCAAGAAAACAAACAACCGTTCAGAAATGACCACATCGCGCTCAGTTATTTTATGATATAGTAGCCTTCTAAGTGTTATTCACGTTGGTTTATATCACTGGATAATTTTGTCACGGTCTTGTAGTCTGTGTATATGAATCGTATAATTGTATATTATTATGTAAGAGTAAAAGGGGATAGAGAATGTTGGCAGAAATATTTAGATTATTTTACCTAACATTGAACCGTAGTTATTCGGCATTTGTAAT
Source organism: Elymnias hypermnestra (assembly GCA_015832385.1). Lineage (NCBI taxonomy): Eukaryota > Metazoa > Arthropoda > Insecta > Lepidoptera > Nymphalidae > Elymnias > Elymnias hypermnestra. The sequence continues at coordinate 76,467 of JACTOM010000006.1, read as the reverse complement.
GCTATTGAATCTTGCACTATTTTTAAAGAAATGACAGCATAATATTGAAAATTTTGAATTGAATTTATAGGAATAGAAAGTAAATATATTTCAAAGCAACTTTTTTACTGGAATAATGAATGATGCATTTCGATAATAAAACTATGTGTACTGTCCACTGACTTCTGACTGAAACTTGAGAATAGTTAGAAAGTACGTAATTCAATCGGACATCTACCTTTATTCAATTAGAGTAAGAGGCAAACAGCTAAATCGTGTTAGTCTCCCTTGAGTGCATCGCCTATTGGTAAGAAATTGTAAGTAGAGCAAACATCGGCTAGTATTTGCTGTATTTTACTGTGCACAATCGGTTTATTTTATCCAAAGTAAAACATGTAACATAAAACTCAATTCTTACGTATTATAGCAGAAACTTCTTAAACTTGTTACATTTAAACTTTATACATGAGCTTTAGTGCGCAGTAGAATTTTTAATTATAAGAGATTATTTACACAAATAAGTTGTCCTTCTTCACTATTAATATAAAAATTATTTTTGAACTTAAGATGATGATAAAAAAAGAGAGCTAGATATGTTACGAATAGGGAAAATATGCGTATATACAGTCCTTACGCCAGCGTGGCCTTTAAAAGGCTTCTCATACTACCCTAGAATTTTTCTCTGTATATATAGTTTCTTTGCGAAATTATATTTCAGCGAAAAATACAATAACGTATTTTAAAGAAGAATTAAGTTCAATTGACTTGTTTTATGTTGCTACTTTAGACAGCGATACCTATACGCTGTCCAGATAACCATTAAGGTGACGGATACAAAAGGACATATTTCTTTCAAAATTGTTTAGCCCCAGGTCTCCAAGATCCCAAACCTTTCATGCCAAAAGAAACAAATATACTTCCGGCACTCAGGCACATATATTTTCGCCACTTGATATTTTTAGCTAATTAAGCCTCCGCCCCCACAAATTTAGAGTTGGCGTCAATATGGGATGGTGCTAGTAACCTTACTTTAGGCACATAACTATGACAAAAAGGAACTAAGTGGTACGTGCCTATGACTCAAACAAGTAAGTCTTATCAAGATTTCTAGAGTCTGTCCATTAGGCCTATACAGCTCTTATGTAATAATCTCCGGCAAAATTATTAAGACCAAAATAAATATGTCGTTAGTGATTTGTCGTAACGAAATAAAATAATGGAATAGACGTAAATAGAAGCATTAGAAACGGATTCACGATCTCACCTTCACATCATTCGCAGTAATTGATAGTACCTAATTCAATCAGATTGCTTCCCTGATTCAATTAGAGGAGGACGCAAACAACTAAACTGAGTTGGCCTATCCCCTGAGTGCATTGTCTATACCGACGATATTATAGGATGAAATGGCATTCGCTCTCGGATTGGATAATGGAATTGCCTGTTTGTAAAATTATTTTAAGCAAAACTTGTAATACATTTTTAGTGTAATCTTTTAGGGACTTATATTGCAAGGAATTTATTTATATTTGTGATACTAAATTATTATTTTTTTATCTTTATTAAAGACACTTGTCCCAGTTCACAGTTTAGTAACATAAAAAAACAGAACAAATACAGAAAACATACAGAAAAAAAAACAAAACTTAAATTAAAATTAATTATAATAATAAATAAATTTTAAATTAGAATTACAATCAAAATTGAATCTATATATAGTATTTGTAGAAATTCATAATATGTTATTTACTTTTTATTTTTTATTTTTGTCATGATGAACTGCAAGCCAATACTTAAGAATGGAATTCCTCGGGCACTCCGAACACATCTTGAGGATAGTATTCTGAGAGTCATGAATGCGAGTCCAAAATGATGTGATTCGAGATCTTGTAATCGCGAAGTAGTCCGGTACTCTAGCGTCGCTAAACATACCCGAAGCACTGCGGTATCTCGGTAGTCTCATCAAAATGCGGTATGCATTATTATACATCACTCTGATGCCACTACGTGAGTTTTTCTTGCAATTGGCCCAAAGTTGACATGTGTAGGAGCACTGACAGTATGCTCTAAACACTGTCAACTTCTAACAAGTGCTTCAGCACTGCAACGGACGAATCGACGTGCGAGCATGTTGCACCGAACAGCCAAAGCCCTCTTTTCTCGTTTAGCATCTTCGCCATCCCGCAGATCCTCCGACAAAATGTGTCCTAAGTACTTGAAGCTTGCCACTCTTTCTATACACATTCCATTTAAGAATATAGGTGTTATTTTCTCCGGACACTTACCCGCTCGGAATATCATGAATTTATTTTTTTCTACATTATATTTGTGACCATGATCCCTATATATCTCTATAAGGCCTCTGATTGAGGGACTTAGAAGCACCATGTCGTCAGCATAGCTGATATTATTTACGTAAGTACTACCAATATGACAGCCTACCTTGGCACTTCTAAGTTGTTTAAACAGATCATTCACATAAATGTTGAAAAGGTCCGGAGAAGTAAGTCCGTCTTGAAAAACGCCACATTCTAATCTAAAGTCATTAGAGGAGACGTCGCCCCATTTAACAAAATTAGTTTGATGTTTGTACCAGTATTTCAACAAATCTTCAGTTCACAAATCTTCAAGTTCATTCCTCGGCAGGAAACCTGCACATCCTGAGTGTAGTTCTGGGATCTGTGGAGCCTGTTAACCCGCGATAGAGCAACATGGTGGGGCTGTATAGATAATCTTGACAGTCCCGGAAATAATTATGGGCTAATCATTTTATAATCCGCAAATAATAACTGTGAAAAATATGAAATCAATCCGACGTTTTTAATTCAAAGATTCCTTTAAGCTACCTTCATAGATTTAATATAGGCAAAGCTAATATGGGTATTTGAAAAATTAAAACAAACTTTTATTATAACTTATCCTAATAGAAATATAAGAAACTTTATTTCTTATATAAAATGAAAGCCAGAAACTTTCTTTCTGAGATATAACGTCAAAAAAACACGATGACTTAAAAAGAATTTGTAATATTCTCATGTTTTATAAATATGTAACATTTCTCCTCTTACCGTTCCCTAATGAGGAATGACATAAGAAGGCCATACGTATTCACCTAGTGATACTCCAATCAACAAACTACAAGGTTGTGTATGTAATTTAAAAATAAAAATCTACATTCATTATAAATACTTTTGAGTTAAGAAATCTTGATAATTTCGAAGTATGTTGGATTATAAAAACGGATTTATTTTCGTCATCTTTAAAACTGAAGCTCGTTTTCACTACATGAAATAAATTTGTAGAATAAACTGCCACAATTAATAAGAGAGGAAAACCATTGCTCATATAATAGACGGGCAAGCTTATTTTATGTCTCTATCCGAATAAAATTTATAAATTCCTGCTCAAAATATTAGTTTGTATTACTATAGGGAGACTATCAACATCTTGTTCAAAATTATTTTTATTCAATATATTGATTTATAAAAGTTCAAATACATTTTTTTTAACTTGTAGTACATGACACTTGATGGTGTCCTATAACCGCTTGAACTATCGAAGGAGTGAGTCGCTGAGCGCGAAGGACTAAAGTGAAACTAATAACAGCCGCCGCAACCATGCACGTGCTCAACCCTACTTCTAGAAGTCACAAGACAGCCCGACACTCCAGGTACGAGCACGTGATTCCTTTCTTCCTTTGTCTCATATCACCTCTTACGCGGACCTTCAATCCGCACCTCACCTCACTAAAATTCTATATTCTTCTTCTTAAATCGAACCGCCAATACAGTCCATATTCAACCCGCTACATAGAGAAGATATTTGAACATTCAACCTGCCTCATGGCTAGTAGTTAGCATGTTCGAGTCCCAGGTCGGCCAATTCAAAATCGATATTGAGTTCTCTATTAAGATTTTTCTCAATATTTCCCCGAAGTTAGGCAGTTGGCGGTTTGCTCCACCCCCGTGGATTGGAAAGCACGTTAAGCCGTCGGTCCTGCGCCTAATCTCTCGCCTTTTGATATGACGATTTTGAAGTATGCATGCGTATATATTTCTATTTATTGAAATAGGTGTTTTTTTTAACTTTATTTTAGGCCACAATGCCCTACATTTTTATATTCAGAAATCTTTCTAAAGGTAGGCCGAAAGAAATCTCATAGCTATTAGTCCAACTTATTGTACTTGTTCATTTTCGTATTGTACAAAGAATATATTATTCATCTATCATTTGTTAGGTTTTCGTTGTATTGATTTCAATTACCGTAGTATAAACCTCTCGAGAAAACCTTTTCTATGAAAACAACATCAGTTATCTATACTTAAAAAGGCCGTCCAAATCATGACAAGCTTTTTTTCATAGATATTAACGGGAACCAACAGATAGACCAAAATTTAAACAAAAATGTGTTCGGGTATAATACTGTGTTGAAAACATAAGAGGTAAATTACTTCTTACCAAAATAACGGACTTGCATCTTATACCACATCATCATTTACCATCAGTGAGTACACAGTCAAGCGCTAACTTGTCAGCATTTAAAAATATATATTATATAATTATTCCGAACTAAACTAATCATTTAGTTAAGATCAATAGCATTCGATTAAACGGGATAGGATAATTAACTATACAATATCTAGGATTATAAACGTAATCTGTATACCGTTCAAACGTGAAAGCACTTTGATTAATTATCTAATACTAATAGATTCGTAATTAGTATTGTTAAATTGGCTTTAATGGGCCAGTGGCCGCCATAGATTTAATAAACGTAATTTCGATGACCCGGGATTTATAACCTTTTGTCTCTACAAAATCAATGAGTTCAGTCCTCACTGGCGCAGTGGTGTGTGTACTCGCTTTGCTAGCAGAAGTCCAAGGATCAATCCTCGGTAGGGGAAATTTAGGAAATTGCATTTTCGGCAGTTGATAGTTACCCTACTAGCAAAGACGTACCGAAAACAAAGTGATTTGTGTTCCGGTACGATGCTGTATAGAAACGATAAGAGGTATATCGCTTCTTACTAGATTAGCGAGCTTCCACCTTAGACTGTACCATCACTTACCATCAGAGTCAAGCGCTAACCTGTTACCAATAATAAAAAAAAGTCCGTTCTCGTCATTGAAATTGCAAAACAAAACATACTTTAAAATTTTACACAACTCATAACAGACATATAAGAAAAAGAATTACTGCTTTACTTTTTGATGGGCTTAACATTAACTTCTTACATTTACATTAACATTAACATTATGTATACTAGCCTATCCGTGTATCTTCGTATCATAATTGAAAAAATGGAGGAGGAAGTAGAAGGGTGAAAATTTTTTTACAAATTATTCTCATACCTATCAAATATACAAAAAAAAAACATTAAAAACGGTCCTGCAGTGCGACCACAAACACTATGAGATTTTTATTTATGTAATTTAAAGTGACACAATATTAAGTTTTAAAAATTGATAATAACTTTTTTGCTGTTTTGAAATGAATTGAAATATTTATTTATTAGGTACAATTAATACATTTTTTTTCTTTGACATCCTGACCCCTAAACTAGGAAAGCCCATATTTTAGGGGCCAGTGCCTACCCAAATAATGTTCATGGAAAAGTTAAGGTATGCATGCATGTCGTGTAAGTGTGCGTGTGTTTGTGAGTGATAAATATAATGTTTTGATCATTTTATTTTTATTTATTTATTTAAAACTTTATTGCACACTTTTAAGAAATAACAATACAACTTATGTAATATAAAAAGAACCAGATAATTAAGAAACAGGGTGCGCAAAGGCGGTCTTATCACTAAGAGCGATCTCTTCCAGACAACCTTTGGTGGGAGGAACAGAACATAGGAAGGGGAGGTGCAAATAACTTTAAAAGAGAAAACTTGACTCAGTTTTACTCTACTTAAACAAAACAATAAATATAATTTCACATATAGCGCAATATATAATTCATAAAATACTATACAACCATATTATACATATATATAATTACACAACTATATACATACATATATATAAATATAAGATTAAATATATATAAATATGTATAAATATATATAAACATACACCATACAATAAATTATGCGAACTTAAACGAGTTACACTTTATACATCAGCGGATAAATAGTGGTTTTTTAAGCGATGTTTGAAAATTTGTAATGAGTCAGATTGACGGATGTGTACTGGGAGGGAGTTCCACAGTGTTATGAATTTAACTGTGTAGGAGTTCGTGTATGACTGTGTGTGGCTAAAAGGTGTTACAAGCATATCTTCATATTGGGAACGGAGATTTGACTTGTTCTCAGACATATAATGGAAGCGTTCTTTAAGATAGGCTGGATACTGCGGATTATAAAGTACACTATATAAGAGCGATAAGCCATAAAAGTTTTTACGGAGTCTGACAGGTAGCCACTCAAGTTGTTTGCGGTAATTTGAAATATGGTCAAACTTGCGGAGGCCGAAAATAAATCGTATACACAAATTTTGTAAACGCTCCAGCTTATTTAATAGTTCCTCAGTTAAATCCGGATAGCATGGTCCTGCATAGTACAAAATCGGTAACAGTAGTGACTGAGCTAGCAGGATTTTAGTTTTAGTGGGTAGCAGGTGCTTCCATCGTCTTAGTGAACTAATACAAGAGAAAATTTTACGACTCACTTCGGATACTTGCGGTACCCACGAAAGAGTGTTGTCGATTAAAACACCTAAACTCTTGACTGTGGTATTGTATGGTAGAATTTGCCCACCAAGCAGTACCGGAGGTATATTTGAGTTTAGTTTAGATAAAAGTTTCTGTTTGCCAATCAAAATTGCCTGTGACTTGGTAGGATTTACTAATATACCATACGATTTACACCACTCGCTAATTTTAGTTAAATCAGAGTTTAATATCTGAACAGCGCTAATAATACAATCTATAGAAGCAGTATTATAAATTTGCAAGTCATCGGCATAGAAATGGTGTTCTGAAGAGATAACCGACGTAATTGAGTTAATAAAGATAGAAAAGAGGAGAGGAGATAAGATACCACCTTGTGGAACACCATAGGAAGTATATAAGAACGAAGAACATTTATTATTCATTCTTACACATTGCCAACGATTGTTTAAATATGACCGAAACCATGCGACAGTATTTGAAGAAAAGTTTAAGGAAGTCAAGATTGCAAGGAGTAAGTCAGGGTCAACTGTATTAAAAGCATTACTAAAATCGAGTAGTACAAGAACAGTAAGAAGTTTATTGTCAAGGGCATAGCGAATATCATCACACACCTTTACTAACGCGGTGACAGTACTATGTCCAGGTCTAAAGCCGGACTGCAATGGACTTAAAATGCTGTTTTTCGATAGGAATAGAGTAAGCTGAGTATGTATAACACGTTCTAGCACTTTAGATAAAAAAGGAAGAATGGAGATAGGACGGAAATGAGCAGGAGCTGTAGGGCTAGGGATTTTAGGAATAGGTACTATAAAAGCTTTACGCCAAGACGCAGGAAAGCAGCAAGAAGTAAGAGAGTAATTAATCAAATGAGATAGTGTAGGTAATATATAATTCAGAGCTAATAGAATCATCCTGCGACCAATTCCGTCTACACCCACGGCATTCGATTTTAGACTTAGGATATGTCTCCTTACCTCGTTCTCAGTTACAGGACTAAATTTAAAGTCGGGATAATCAGGAGTAGGTAATAAGCTGAGGTGAGCAAGAGTACGCTTCTTACATTCGCTGTCTAATGATGAGCCTGTCGTGAAATGTCTATTCAGGTTATCAAGATCAGGCGTGCAAAAAGCCGTTTGTCGTTGTCGCCCAATGCCCAAAGAATTTAAGAATGTCCATACTTTAGAAGGATTGTTGTTCGAAACTGAGTCGTGGATGTAGGTGCGTTGAGCGTCACGACATGCCTTGCTGCAAGCATTCCGAAGTCTTTTATATCTCGCATGGTTAGTCTCAGTAGACGATTTTTTAAATTTACTTTTCGCTGCATTGCGTCTTGACATAAGGCTTCTGATCTCTTGAGTTAACCAGGGGGCTGGCAGGTATTTTAATTTTATAGGTCTTAGAGGAGCGTGGATATCAAAAATTTCGATTAGCAATGAATCGAAATTTTTGATATCACGATCATGATGAATTTATCCAATAATGTTTTGATGTTTGTAAGTTTTGATTTTGAATATAAGTGAAAACTTCTTTAGGTGCTAAGTGTATTTTATTTTGTAGGTATTTTTTGCATTAATGACAGGATAGTACTTAAGTGCGATTACACCTGATGGTCAGTGATTGTAAAATCTAAGATGTAAGCGCGTTATTCTGTTAAAATGTAAGTTACCTCTTATATTTCTTACAGAACATTGTACTGGAAAACAAATCTCTGGCTTGGGGAAACGTCATTGCTGTTAGAATTGTAGACAAACTAGAAAATACAATTTCTTGAATTCACCATACCGGGGATCGAACCCGGATTCTCCGCTAGCATAGCGACTACTAGCCACAGAGAGGCCGTCGGAATAAAAATGAGGCGTAACGCTTGGCTATGTAACACATGCTCCAATAAGTCTCATGTATATATTATATATATATATATATATATATATATATTATTATAATTCATTATTTAATATTACTTTACTATTGAAAAATCAAGTCTATTTCGTTTTAACAACCTCTCTTAATGAAGTTTTCGCTTCTGTCATTATTTTGTCTAAGAGAAAGCTTACTTTAATTTTATGTACATAATTTGTTACCTCAAGATTTATGGGAACTAATTTTATAATAGTTAGATGATTTCATAAGTTATGGTATAAAATATAATAAGTTATTTAAATGCAAAGACATACCTTCGCTGGCTCATTGTCGATGTACCAATTAATGTCAGACGCCGGCAGAGAGTAGTCAGTAGTGCAGTTGAGGAGTATTTGCTCTCCGGGCTTCACTAATTTAGGTGCTCCAATTATAACAGGATCCTTGTCTGGCATCGCTACAAGGAAATCTGATTTTTAAACGTTATAAAATAAATTCAAAGAATTATGTAGAAAATTTTATTTATTTACAAGAATAAAGCAGCAGATTAAAATATTTTTTTAAACAAGCTCCTTATAAAAAAGAAATAGAAACTATTCGCGCCTTTTTTCAAGTACAAATATTTATTAAAAAGTCTTAATAATCTAGATATGAGACGCGCATATGCTCGTTAAAAGAAATCGTGCCTTTAATCCTTAGTAGACACCGTTATTTCTATTTGTAACTAGCACACCCGACAGACTTCGTTCCGTCAAAAAGATGTGGAATGTGGCAGATTTCAGTTTTACGTAGGATTTTCGAAATGAAATTACAACAGTAGTTATCAATTTGGTCGGGTGCGACTATTCAATTGATTTTGAACTTTGTGCAGCGGTAATAAACTGTAAATTTTTCTTTGACGTTAGGTACACACCTACATTGCTTAGACAATAGTGATTACTTGTAATTTATTATGAATATTATTGAATAGCAATAAAGGTCAAATTTACTCTACATTTTAATTAGAAAACGTTTGTATGGGTAATAGAAAAGGGCTCTTTTTAGGGTTTTCCCCTGCAATTCTTCGAACCTTTCTCGCCGTAAAAACCGTCCTTCGACTTCAACGAACATTTTAAAAAAGAATTGTCTAAATTGACCCAGGCGTTGTTGAGTTATGCGCTTACCAACACATTTTGCGATTCAGTTTTATATTATAGATCAATCCATCATTGTACCGTTCGGTAAATGAAAACATTGTGAGGAAACCTGTACATTCTGGGAGGAATTCTGGGCTATGTATAACCTGCCATTCGGCAGTCGGGCACCATGGTGGGGGTATGCTCTTAAACCCTCTTTCTTATAAGTAAAGAGACTTGTGCCCAGCAGTGTAACGTTAATGGCCTGCTTCTTGCTTTACTTGTTACTTTTTTAATCAGATTATATTCAAGGTATCATGAAGGTGATATGAAAAATAAATAGATGAACAAAAGATATCGGGATAACACATTCGATTCTCTGTTGGAAGTACAAAATAAAAGAATTCTGATCACGCTAAATACCTTGCCTTTTTGAAGCAGTATTGAGATGTTAATAACACCAATTCGGAAAAGACGTATCGCTTAGTAAATTTCAGCGTTATAAATATATCTTATATTGGCCATTACATTATTTATATCTAATCATAAGGTTAATTTACCGTACTACAAAGTCAAACTCAATCGTCATTTACCATCAAGATAGCAAACTGTTTCTTTTGATCTGTACACAACATGTATGTTTTTATTCTTTTGATTGTAAATAGTCATTATTTTACAATTATAAATCATTTCAATTCTACTATAAAAAAATTAAGTAAGTTGCAGCTCATTAACGTCTCACTGCTGGGCACAGGCCTCCTCACCCATATGAGAGAGGGTTTTTAGAGCATAGACCCACCACGCAGCTCCACTGTGGATTGGCAGGCATAGTACACAAGTGTACTCTCTATTCCTTCACTCTTATAGTGCGACGTGACGGCAATCCGACACGACCAGAAAGACATCTGGCGCAGGACCGACGGCTTAACGTGCTCTCCGAGGCACTGGGGTGGATCACAATGCCAACTTCCCAAATTCGGGCAAATACTGAGAAAATCTTAATAGAAAACTCTATATCGATTTTTGAAGTGGCCCGAACCGGAACCCGAACTCAGTCTGTAGTCGGACATGCTAACCCCTAGACCAATGAGGCAGTCTAATTCTACTATAATATTATTTAATATATTTAGGCAACACTTAGTTATAAAAGATAGTCAAAGCTATAACATATAGTTTATAGTAAAGTTGTAAAGTAATGTAACCCTATAGCTAACATGGAAGTTTATTTGCTTACCAACAACAGTCATATGCTTTGTTTGTTTCGCTATTAAAAATTTGGGGCCTTCTGTAGATATTTCACAACTGTATGCAGCTCTTGTGGCGATTGGTGTTGGCATGACACGAACCATACAGGAGTCCACTTGACAATCTCCTCCTTGTACCATAATTTCCGTTATGTTGTATAGGCGAATGGGCGGCTGCGAACAAAAAAAAACAAAATTCAATGCCAAATTTAAAGGCGGAAAACAGCATCTCGTAGACTCCAGACTATATAAATGAGATAACGATAAACATGGTTAAAAAAGTTACGTAGGTTCATCCAAAAAAAATGTGTCTATTAGATGAAATGGCTTGTGTGGCTTGTCCACCATTATTCTCATAACATTTGTGAAACGCGACAATATCCTCATAACATTTGTGACCCTACAATAAGAAAAAGTTGCCAACACCTAATTTAAAGTATACAGTTACAGTTTAAGTAAACCTAGTTTAAGAACTCTAGTCGTTTTTCTTATACAAAGGTTTAATGGTTCATTTCGACTTTACTATATTTAATGATCTTATTTTCATTACGTTAAGAAGTAAGCGGTTTTTAAGAAATATTTCTTAATTTAAACATTAATCTGTCACATTGAAAAGATTTACGAAAATGCTTATTTAAGCGAATGGCTATAATTAATGATGTTGACGATAACCGAGTGATGGAGATAAATGGCTGGAATGCTTCTCAAATAGATGTAATGATAATTTAGCTCTTGATTAATTTTTCTCTGTCTATCAGCTCTTATAATATTACAACGTTTAGTCTTAAACTTAAAAAAATAAAGGAAAGGTTGAGCATATTTATATCGATGATAGAGTCTAAAATGAAATTGCGTTTTTCAGGTAAGAGGTATTTAACCAAATTTACCACCGTACATCTTGGCTGGTATGATGGTAAGTAGCCATGACCGAAGTTACCCATCTGTCTAGAACCAGACAAATTAGCTAATGCAGTTTCTGAAATTTACCGTGCTGGGAATCGAACTTAGGATCTCTGTTAGGCAAGCATGTACTCACACCATTGCAGCACAAAGTTTGACCGAGAGATATAATTAAATGACACAATCAACTATTAATTTACCTTTATATAACTTCAAGCAAGAGAGAACTCTTACATGTTACGAAATTGAAGAATTTACAAAGATATTATTATTAAAAAAAAATCTAATCAACTTTTTTGAAGAGACAAGCGATACAACAGATACACTTATTACAGACCATGTGTTCCCTAAATACATTTAGGGGCCCGATAATGGGATTGATTCAATAGCTAAGGGGTCGTCTATATTATGCTTCAGAGCATATTGGTGAAATAGGGCATTAACGCTTCAAAAAAGCTTGATAAGCTTGATTTAATAAGGAATATTTTTATTTTATAGTAAATTTGGCAGCTACGCTGACGCAATGGCGCGAAGTGATCAATTCGTAAGCAGAGTTCCTGGATCAGTTTCAAATGTAAGAAATTAACTATTGTTCTGGACTGTTGGGGGCTTCGGCTGTGGCTAGTAACAATCCTACCAGCAATAATGTGCGAAGAAATCAATTGCGCTTGGGTACCATGCTGAGCAGAAACCATAAAAGCAAAATGACGTCTTATCAGGTTAGAGCGTGATAGTATATATGAAATAATTTATGATATATTTCAAATAAAATAATATTTTAAATAAAGGATAAGGTTCGTCATTTGACTAAATCGTATTCTTAGAAAGAATGTCCTTCACAATGTCGTTTCCATTGGTGAGTTTGTAAACATTGTAAATGATGCCAATTTGCTATATCATTGTTGTAATGTTCCATAAACAATTGGAACTACTTAAATTATATTAATTGAAACTATTAAAAACTAACAGGGAATGGTAGTTTCTCGATAAATAAGATGATTAAGTAATGTATTTTGCGCAAAACACTTTTATTGGTGTTTTGCCGTAATAGCCTCATTAGGAAAAAATGTATAAAACATTGTAGAGATTCGTGGAGTTCTCATTTTTTAATCAACGTTAGCTACCAGTTATTTTGTTTTTAGTTAGTTATGACGTCAAAAGGGGCTGCTCTGTGATACAAAGCTAAATGTATTTCTTAAAATTAAAACTGAAGTCTTTTTCATATGTCATAATGTTAATTGTCTGCTATTTGTTTTTATATTTAAAGATAATGGATGTTGATGATGTCTCTTATTGTAATTTATATTAAATATAACAGGAATAAAAACAGAGCAAAAGACTCTAGAGTTTCTTGCCGGATTCTTCTCTGTAGTCGGTTAGGTTCTGAAACGATGGTAAAGCCTTTGACAAAAAAGTTTGAGTTTACTGGAAGTAAAGAATATTTTAGTTTGGTTATTGATTTTTATTATGAAATCCTATTTAATATGTAATCATTAAAAAAATAGTCAATTTATTATGAACATTTTATTAAATTACTAATTATTATTATTGCTCAATTCTTGACACGCGCTTCCATCTTATAAATAAATAAATCTTAAACTATAGCATCATTTATCATGAGGTGGCATTACAGTCAATCGCTAAGTTGTAGAAAAAAGAACATTTTACAATATATGACAACAGATTTATTTGTAAAGTGTATTCAAATAGTGTTTTACTTTATGTTGAATTTATATTCCAGGAAGTGCAGCTTTTCTCATATTTCAATATATTACTTTGCTATTTTCACTCACGAAACTGGTATTCAATATTTACTTTTAGAAGAAAACTTCATTTACTCCCTGAGTTATTTGCAGGATTTTACGTTATATATTATTTTGTTATAATTTCCTTTATTCACGTATATATACGTCTTCCTGATCCGCGCTACTTATCACAACAAAAATTTGGGGTGCTAAATGTGAAATACTTTGACTTATTCATATCGGTCGAGCCGTTCTCAGAGAGTTTGCTAACAAACCCTCTCACGCAACATTTATATATATTAGAAGAGATTATTCTGTAAGTTTTTATATGACTGGAAGGGAGTAATCCCTTACGAATGTGTTGATTTAAAAGATTTTTTGTGTCTATGGATTAAAGATTTGTTAAAATTGACAATTCCCTCATTATTTTCATGGGATTGATAAGCACTCAGGTGTCCATTTTTGACATATATCAAAATACTTAAATGAATTGGAAATAACTTAAAATAAGTTGTTCTGACTCATTATTCGGTCGGTTTCACTTTACAGTACAATGTGCACGTGATAAATTTATACAAAACATATTAAAAATCCGCAGTACTTAACATGACCTCATGTGAGTCAACAAGTGAAATAGGCCATAGCAAGTTATAAATTGTAGGTCATATTTCTAAAGCCGAAGTTACGAGGATTACTTATGTGACCTCGGATGCAGACAAGCTTTAATATTATTTCCCAAGCAAACGTTAAAACCATGACATACGCAAAGGTCGTAATTTTGTAATGACCTAAAGCTAAACCAAACTCTGTAATAACAATGGAAGGTTTACTAATATGCCAGTGTGTAAGTTCTTCCTATAACTTAAATTTATGTTTTATTTAAACTTTTATTCTATTACCATCATGTTTTTCAGATAAAATAAATAGGATTGAAGATGAAAACATATTATTATTTGGTTATAGATTTAATGTTTATAGTATTTTTAGAGTTAAATATATATTTCCTTTTTTGTTTTACTTGACTGTGTTTTTATGATAGAGTGAAATATCCAAGGGTACGTATGGTAAATGTACTATAAATAGTATTAAAACAAAAATAGTTAATCAGACTTTTCAGTTACAGAGTCGGTCGTGCTTTTAAGTATATTAATCTCCTCAACACAGAAAATGCAAATGTTTCCTTGCCCGTTTTTACATTTACTCGCTAAAACCTCAGACATTGTCTTATCAGCAGATCATAGGGTCAAAAAACAGGTATGGATAAGTTCGTTTACTCCCAAGTCTTTTCACTTCTATGTATTTAATGATTTTGAATTTATGTCAAGAGAATGCTTCAATATATTTCTTAGGAGTTACTAATAAACTCCCATTATGAATATTCGAGCCAAACTCTCGTTTAAACAATTATCTACTTTTTAGTTCCAGTATCACTAAAACGAACCTGGGTGACCTATAAAAAGGATGCTAACAATTTATAGAAAACGTTTAATTATGAATATAAATATTACAGTTGACAGTCTGATGAAATTAAAAAAAATTATTTTCACCCTTTATACGATTTTTCATTATTGTATTATATCTTAAAAAAGATTTAATTTTTTTTAAATCTTGAGATTCCTGATTTTTCTTCAATCTTTTTTCACCTGTTGGTACCTTTTTATAAATAAAAATAGGGGTTTCATAATAAAAACACGAAAAACAAAAGTATGCGACATAAAGCAGACGAGATAACAGAGTACCTTTTGTGATGAATTATGTAGTGTCTAAATATCTCATTCAAGACACTGTATTTGATCTCATTCAAGCCTTATCAGATTGTCGTTTGATCTTACTATAAAAGTAAAACAGTTCCAAGTGTTCTCTTTAGTACCTGAGTACTTTAGTATGGCCTTTGTAGATAATTGAACTTTGAAATGACTGTAGCAACGTAAATAAGGTGAGGAGTGTTATCCTATAGAACATTGTGTTTATATCGAAACTAACCGAAAAATTAAACGTCATTCCCATATATTTTTTAAGCGTTAGCAATCTTCGAAAGTGACTTGTCTACGGTCCCAGTTTATTTTAAACATTACATAGGAAAATGAAACAAAATCCTGTACACAACAAATATATAAACGCGAAATTAAACAGACAATATTATTAAACGAAGTAATTTATAACAATTCATTATCTCATACGAACACTAACATAAATCTATCTCGATGATTACATAGAAATAAACGTTTAAACTTTTTCGTGAGTTTTCAGATACATGGCGAACTGGACAATTTTTCGCAAATACGAATAAATAATTAATTAAAATTTGAGAAAACTGTATAGCTGTATATAACATCTAAAGAAGTATATGTCTATGGATCAAAAGTATATTATTAATTATTGAAACTTTGAGCTGGCAATAAAAGTGTAAATAGAGAGAGTTTATAGCAGGAATTGAATGAATAGTTACCTTCTGTGATGGATTGTATCTAAATATCTCGTTCATGTCCCTGTACCATTTGACCGAATGGAGTTTCTGATCGTCCATCTGAAAGTGACAGCTCAGCTCGGCTGCCCGACGTGGGTCAGCATATAACGGGACTTTCAGTTCGGTGATTTTGTGTGCTGATGTTATTGCTGAAACAATATAGATTCCTTGATTAAAACACTGAAATGTAAGGCAAGTTTAATAGTATATTTATCGTCTAACTGAATTTCAAACAAGGAAGTAAATACATTACAGTAGTTTAGTGATAAGTAGCAACATTATACTACTGTATTTCGTTATGAGGGAGTCTAGGTGGTTGGCGTTAGAAAGAGTCATAAATTAATTATGTGTAACACGATTTTGAAACTGCTGACAAGTCATTTTACATATTATACTAGCTGAACCACAAAAATTTTCTGCTCATATTCAAAAATAAAGAAACATGATTTAAAATTAAAATAAAACATATCATATACCCTAAGCTTGAATAAATGAAAACAAAAATATCAAAATCGTTTGAGTAGTTACATACATCCGCGACTAATATCGTTACACAAGTTTTTATAAATATATAAAGGTATATATTATATACTAACAAGGAGTTCAACACAGTCGTCATTTTCGATTGTTTTCTGGTGACCAAGCAGTCAAAATTTGAGTAGGTATCCCAGCACAAACTACAGTTTTATCAGATTGTAGTTTAATCTTACTATAAGACTAAAACTGTGCCAAGTGACTTCCTAAGCATCTGGGCGCTCTACCATTGTCTTTGTAAATAATTGAACTTTGAAATGGCTACAGTTACGTTAATTAGGTCTGAAGTATCCTTTACACCATTGTATTTAATCTACAAGTTTATTTGATAAATTATAAACTAAAATTGCTTTTTAATTTAAAAGCTTCCTTGTTCAGGGAATTAATAATGTGTCGCTAAACGAATGTTTATCGTCCCGAGACGTATTACATGTTATAATTACATTATCTATATAGGTCATCGAATATTTTTAAATTTTGCTGGAATTTTTTTAAATTAATTTAACAATAGCTTTTTAATTAAAGAATTTAACACCAGAGGGAATAGGTCTTTAAAATGCCGCCACCAAATATGTAATAAACAAGTTATACAAAAAATAATTAAAGATAATTCCTACGCTATTCAGCACTACATATATTCCCAAACTCATTAAATAGAAAGATACCTGTACAGGTTTTATGTGAGCTTTTAATAGATGGCACCTTACAATGTTTCGTAAAATAAATTAAATTAATATTTTAACAAGTTGTATTAATATCAAGTTTCCAATCAAAGTTTGAAAAATGTACGTGGAATGAGTGATCCCGGGGAAAAGAGTATTTTATTAAACCTGGAAAATTTGTATAATACATATGTATATAGGATGAATGTGAAGGAATAGTAGGAATTGAAACAAATATTTTCTTTATTTTAAAGTTTTTAAACAGAATAAATCTTCTGCATCATCAGGCCTTGGTTTTTATCGATAATGGGTAAACACTTTAATAGATAGACAACATACAAACCATGATGCAAAGAGATATACTATTACTCAGTATAAGGTAGTTTTAGGGTGCAATTGGGCGGTGTTATTGCTTATTAGCGTTCTCCTCAAGACTGAAATTAGAAAATATTATTTCCTAAACTCTTCGAAGCGAATACTAACACCATTGCGCCAGCGAGGCAATCTAAAGGTTCCCGCTTTACCAAGTTATATAACTTGAAAACTGTATAGTCTAATCTATGTAAGACTGATAGGAGGATTCGTCAATAGCTAGTTACCACTACACCACTAAAGTCGTGCTAATAAAATAAAAGTGCGTGCCTACAAAGTATACAAATCGGAAGTGAAACTTCTTTGGCAAACCAATTTTTAAGTCTTGTTAATATTTATACAAATCTAAAACCATCGATTTCTGAGACTTGGAGGGAGGGGAAAAGGAAGATATGTTAGGAATTTAATGAATTTAATTATCCTTAAAATATTGAAAGTGTTAAAAATTAATACAAATAATTTATTAAAATTTTACATGACGAGTGGCAAATTAAAATGCTACGTGTTATTTGTAATTATTAAAACTAACTAACCTTCAAACGAATTAGCATAAAAAAAGCTGCACCTCTTCGTGACACTAATCACACGCTTCATTCATAAAAATTTTACCTCAGACGCTTTAAGAAGTTTCATTTCGAAAATAATAAAAACTTCATATTTTACACCAATCAACTATAAGTGAACTAAGTCAATAATTAAAGACATAACAGAAATGGAACCCAAGCAAATTACCTGTCACTCGAATTAAGTACGAAATATATACATAACAAACATAATAAACGAAGGAAACAAATGTTTACACAGGTCGTACGGGTTCGGTCTCGGCAAACATTCAACTAATTTGCCTAAAGCTTTGTCACAAATTCGTGACAATGTTACAATCCGTTTGTATAGTGACAGAATATTTTTATATAGAATCATAA
Source organism: Elymnias hypermnestra (assembly GCA_015832385.1). Classification (NCBI taxonomy): domain Eukaryota; kingdom Metazoa; phylum Arthropoda; class Insecta; order Lepidoptera; family Nymphalidae; genus Elymnias; species Elymnias hypermnestra. The sequence continues at coordinate 57,995 of JACTOM010000006.1, read as the reverse complement.
ACAAGGTAATCGATATAAAAGTACTGTATAAGTCATGATCGCTTTGATTATGTATAAATTTATTTGGTCTACTTATTTCGTAAAATATTGTAATCACATATTAATGATATCAAAATTCAGTTCTGTATTATTGTTGACAAGTTAACACTTTACTGTAATCTCACCTGATGGTAAGCGATGACACCATAAGAGGTAAAACATCTCTTTGTTGTCTATGTACATAGCATATGTGGGGAAAGCAATTCTCTGAACCATATGGCTTGGAACGTGGGGTGAGGCACGGGGGATTAACCTCGCTTAAGCTCTTCAACCTGTAGGAGAGCTCAGCAGTAAGCCCGTCCGGTGCTGGATTGATGGCATCTGTGTAAATGGCTTATGTTACGCAGATGATATGGTGATGCTGGATCCCACCGCAGGTTTTATAAGAGATTTGCTCAAAACCTGCGAGGAATATGCAGCTAGTCATGGGTTTATATCGTCGTCGTCGCTTCAACCGATGGACGTCCACTGCTGGACATAGGTCTTACGAAATGATACCCACAAGGCCCGATCTTGCACCGCCTGGCTCCAGCGGCTACCGGCGACCCTCTTTATGTCATCGGTCCACCTTTTGGGGGATCTACCTACACTGCGCCGCCCGCTACGGGGTCGCCACTCCAGCAACTCCGGGCCTCAACGTCCATCGGTCCGTCGGACTATGTGGCCCGCCCATTGCCACTTCTGGTTCGCGAGTCGTAAGGCTATGTCGGTGACTTTAGTTCTGCTACGGATCTCCTCATTTCTGATTTGATCATGTAGAGAAACTCCAAGCATAGAGTCTGAACTTGCGTATAAGGCCCATAGTCAGCGACCACGTTTCGGAGCCGNGGATGCGATCATGTGGGTGCGTAAACCTGGATGACCTTCAGCGAATACCGTTTGGTGAGTATCAGGTACGCTACCCTATTGGACACACTGTTTATATGGACAACATTGTTAATGAGAGATTTGTGGACGAGGAACCCGACACAACCTTGGGATTGATGTTCACCCTCCCGGTAGTAAAACAAGTTACCGGATTTGAGGATTATCGTATCCTCCCCCTCTCTACGGATTTCGGACAATCCTACAACATCCCAGTGTAACTTGCTTTCTGCTTCTTCCAGCTCATAGATCTTTTCGTCGGTCCTCAAGGTGCGTGCGTTGTATGTTGCCAGGTCAAGTCGTCGGGGCTGGCAGCGGAATCTCTTCCGGAGATTCTTAGCACCCCCTGCCCCGCCGTTACCATAACCGCTGCCAACGCTAGGAATAGCGGGGCTGCCGGAGACTGGGGGCCGTTGCTGCCTTGTGGTTTTCATTTCTGGTTTTGCCTATAATCACCACGCTGGGCAGGCGTGTTGCTGATTGCAGTGCTGACCCTCTCGCACCGATAACGCTGCTGCCCATTATCGGTCTCTAGCATTTAGGTCAACGGGGAATGGATATACCGCCATTCATCGGTGTGGCATGCTATAAATAGGAAATGACAGTCAGATAGGAGTTTTGGGGTGGTACTTGGGTTGGGGATAGGATATTTCTACCGCGGAGGGGATAAATTGTAGCGGTAATAACAGCTCGAGGCACCCGGGGTCGCTTACCCTCGTGCTTAGCTAGTAACCAGACAGGTTATCTGGCTAGGCACCCTCTGGGTTTATATATAACGTGGCTAAATGTGAATACCTGCTCTTTAAGGCCCATTAAAAACATGTTCAATACGAGCCCCTGATTACTTTGAATGGGGCCCCGTTCAAGAGAGTCAAAATATTTAAATATCTGGGACACTATGTTTCGGAAGACCGTAAGGATCAGGCTGAATTGGAGAGGGAGTGCAGAGCATTGGCAGTACGGTGTAACATGCTGGCTAGAAGGTGGTTAAAATTACGCTATTTAAAGCGTATTGCCAGACCTCTTTCTCTGGGAGTCTTTGGACCAATTACACCCAGAAGGTACTCGACTCATTTAGGGTGCAGGACAACAACGCTGTCCGAATGCCGAGCAGAAACTCGGCAGGCCGAACAACATTTGCAAATGCAAGGACGAGTGATTTCTTTGCACTGCAAATGAAAAGATTAACGTCCTTGTTGTCGAGATGACGTTCCAGCACAAACAGCATCTTGACAATGTTAGGTCTAAGTTCCTCAGGATGCAGTTTGGGACGAAAGAGAAAGCGTGAAGATTATAGGGTGTTCTTTAAGTGATATTATCATAGTTTTCGATTATTATTATTTTTCTTCAGTTTTACTAGCATTTTTTTTGTTTTAATAGGGTAAATATACCCTACCGGGAATTTTTCCCCCAACCTGTGCCAGCGAAGAGAGCATTTGCATCATTGATCAAGCGGGGTGGTCACTTCTTGCACATTAATTTATTATATTGTATATACTCGTATATTAATGTCACCGGATACTTTATACATTCTTATCCCAGTTTCCTTGCAAAATATCTGGAAATACTAAGCGTAGTTATAATAAGTAGACAAATGAGAAAATACAATATTTTATCGAGGATCGAATCCGGGGCAGCATATTCACTTTTATTGAATACATTGATATAATTATGTAAGCCTTTCTATGATGTATAATGTAAAATAAATTCCTATTTTTAATGCTGTGCCATTTGACGAAAATATTTTAATTGGAGTTATAGCAAATGACATTCAAATACTCGTAATATTATATAATTTTCAAAATATTCATAAACTCATTTTCATATAAATTATACGTTGGAAAATTCAAACTAGGTCAAGTAACACTGAGTTCTTAAAACTTAAGTGGTTCATTTATAATTTATTCCGCACTCTGTGATTAAAAAACTTTGTAAGGAAATCTGAGTATTTTAAATTAAAATATAACATTATTCTAAAGACATGAAAACGAATATTTAAAAATACTCATTTAAAACAGTTTATGTATTTTTCTATAAATATAGAACTATGAATGAATATCCTTAAAAAAATAATGAGACGCAAGAAAATCGCAGTTAAATTTCTGTTAGGATATGAAACTTGCTTAGATCATTTGTGCCTTGACTCTACTATAAAGAACTTATGCCGTATCTTTATTAATACAATTTCATCATACGATGTATTCCCCGCGTTTTTAACGGAACTGAACATCAAGAAAATCCTTACTTAATGACAGTTGATATTGCGAAAACCATATTCGTAGTATCTTTAAAATGAAACTGGTTTTGGATATATTGATGAGATTTCAAAGTCTTTAAAGACAAAGTTAGAAACAATTTTGTTTTATATATAGATTTACTATTATAATATGAATATTATGCACAATCTATTTTATATCCTGCAGTATACCAAAAACTGTTTAAAGTAATTTTATGTCATAGGAATTATGCCAAAAATACATGAATATTACTTTTCTGTTTAATTTTCAGAAACTTCAGTGATAGTGACGTATTTAATAATTTTAAGTCCTTAGTTAAAACAAATATTACATCCTTCCTCTTTAGTAAAAAAATAAGTAGATTAGTTACACTTTAACATTATGTTTCAGTTGTGAGTAAAATATTTTGTGATGTGTGTNTTTTTGTTTGACTGAAAATCATCAGAAAGTCTCCTATCATACATATCACTGTATTCTTCTTTTTTCTTTCTTACAGCTTCTTTCACGATTACTTTCACCCTTTTGTATTCCATTCTTGCCTTTTTTACGTCATCATTCGTTGCCTTTTGCATTCGTTGGTTCGCTTTTGTAGCCAACCAATCGGACCAAGCTTTCTTCTTTTCACACACAGCTGCTTGAACATTTTTGTCCATCCACAAATTCTTCTCTTTCTTACCTTTCCTCCTTTTAGACACGCCACATACATCAATAGCAGCACCAACCACTCCATCTTTAAATTTATTCCATAAACTTTCAATCTCATTTCCTTCGTCTTCACTCTTGAATCGCCCACTCAAATTTTTCAGATATTCTTCTCTAACATCCTCTTCTTGCAATCTCTCCACTTTTATTCGTTCAAGAATGCTCGAGGTTTCCTTCTTTCTATGGCGCCACCGATTAAAAAGACCACCGATTCGGGCAACAACCAGGTAGTGGTCAGTATCGATGTCGACCCCGCGGTATACTCGAGCATCTAGAACTTTCTTCTTCAGTTTTTCGTCCACAATTACAAAATCAATCATACTTCTAGCATTCCCTTCTTCCCTTGTATACACATGAATCCCCTTGTGCTCAAACATAGTGTTTGCCACAAAAAGACTATGTTCCACACATATTCCAAGCAAACTTCGTCCATTTTCATTCACCCGTTTGTCACCAAACATACCAAGAGTCCTTTCATATCCATCACGTTTCACACCTACCCATCCATTAAAATCTCCTAACATAATTATTCGCTCATTCGGTTCACATTCATTCAACGTATCACTCACACTTTCCCAAAACTCATCTATCTATAAGTGAAAATCTATATTATTATATAATATTTAAATAGCTTGTTACCGAAATTAAATAAATAAAAAGTTCGTTGTTCGCCAAAATTTTAACCAGTTAATTGATCCTTAAAAAACTAAATATTTACATAAAAAATTAAACTCCATAGAAATTTCCTACAATATATATACTAGGAATGTTGTTGTAAAATCAATAATTATGGCGTACGGCGCAGCAAACAATTATTTACATATATCCAAACCTGTTTGACATAAAATAGCTAGATATTCATTGCAAATAGTGTAATATTTTACGAAAATTGTAGCGTAATTCTCAGATCCACTTGCCACGATCCTTGCATATCTCCTTCGCTTCTTTCATTCTCATTAAACCTTTCATACAAGTTCTTCGGTTTAGAGAACTCTTGACCTGGCCCTTATTTAAAATGTCCTGGATTTGGTCCCGGAACATTCGCCTTGGTCTTCCCCTTTCAACTTTCGCATTCACTCTTGACCCATAAATCCTTTTTGTCAGTCCCCTTTTATTCATTCTCTCTACGTGCCCAAACCAACTCAGCACACCTTTCTCAATTTTAGTCACTACATCTTCTGTTACACCACAACATTCTCTTATCACACTATTTCTTACTTTGTCACTCATTTTCAATCCACTCATACTTCTCAACGCTCATCTCATCTCTACCGCATTTATTTTACTTACGTGATTCTTCTGCTATACCCAACTTTTACTACCATACATAGGTATTGGCACCAACGCTCCTGCATGCATAACCAGTCTGGCCCTTTGAGACACCACCAAACTATTCATAAAGGCATGTAGAGCACCATTAACCATATTCCATGCATTTACTCTCCTTTCAATATCACTTCCACATGTTCCATCTTTTGTAAATTTAGATCCCAAGTATACAAATTCTTTCACCTCTTTCACTTTTACTCCATCTATCAAAATATTGCCGTTCATCATAGATTCATCTCTTTAAAAAAGCATAACTTTCGTTTTGTTTACATTTTCTTTCATTCCTTTTCTTTTCAAAGCTTCATTCATAATATTTACCATCTCCTGTAGATCATTAGCAGATGATGCTAGTATTACTTGATTATCAGCGTAGAGTAAACATTTGATGCGTAATTCATTCATTCTTAACTCATACATACTTTCTTTTAAATATGTCAAACAGTTCTCCATGAATAGGTTGAATAGCCATGATGACGCAACACATCCCTGTCGAACACCTCTTTCGACAGGAAACCACTCCGTGTACGCACCGTTTATTCTGACAGAAGCACTAGAACCCTCATAGAGAGTCTTCAATGCTTAAATCAGATCACCGCTCACTCCATACGTAGATGACGTTGACCACGGCTCATTCCTCACCACTCGATCATAGGTTAAATAATAAAAAAATAAATACAGAAGTCTGCAATCCCTTTAAAATATGCATCCAGTAAGAGTTTTGAATATATTGCAGTAAAGTATCTTAATAAAACAAATAATACTATCACGATGTGAAACTACTGAGTATAAACGGACGATATTTATTTGAAACAATAATTGGTGTATAAAACGGGATCCATTTTACACTGCGAGTTATCTTAATTGAAAATCTTTAGCGAAGCGGCAATCCCGCTGGCTCTGACGCATATATTTTATTACTTCGAACGTTATGGATGTGATTAATAAAACAATGAATAACAATGTATAACTTTGAGCAACAATAAACTCAAAGCAATTAAATTAACTTTTTAATACAATATCGGTAGCCTTGATTGCTTTACTTAATGTTTTCAACAATATGGTACAATACGTTGTAAAGTAGGCATGACATATCTTTGAAGCGATTTTATTAATATAATAATCAGTTTTGTGTTCGATTATCTTTCACAACAACCCAATCTTTTTTTAAGATATGAGCCTATAAATACAAGATGGATTTTTTTCACTATCTCAAAGTTTAGCGTAACATAACTCTACACCAGTCTTAATTTAATGAACAAAAGATAACATTGTATAGTTTAACTATTAGCAAACAACATATCATAACATTTGGTAGTCGTCATTCGATCTGCGGGGCAATTGACGCAAAAGCATTCGTGCGGGGCGGGGCATGCGACGGTTATTTCCGTAAAATTACGGGGGTCAATAAAACGTAGCCGGACAGTCTAAGGGGTAACAAATAATAATCTAGCATATAACTTTCGTTTTATATTATACATGTTGTGTTAATCTTAATTTGCGTAAAATAATACGTTATTTCGATTTCGATTCTTCATTTTAAAATAAAGTAACGAACAGAAAATAAAATAGGAGCTTCCTATTTTAGGTAACTGAATTTTGATGTATAAAAATAACAAAACGTAATTCCGATACGTTCCGATACTGTCAAGCGTTCGAGATTAGAACATTGATAAAATCAATCTACCACAATGGTCGCGGCAAATTGACTGCTCACTAGAATGGACAGTTGGCCATTACAGTAACAAGTCAATTTGCTGTTAGGTCACCGATCTCGTTTATTTTTCACTTATGAAAGAAGAAATCATGAAAGATCACTAATACTTTTATTGTGACGTAATAGTGTGGTAAATTTACATTCAAATATTCTTTATTCAAATAAGCCTTTACAGAACTTTTGAATCGTACAACTTCTTACTTCTAACTTAGAAAACTTTTGAATAGTACGTCTGCCTCTTAACTTTAGATTTTAAGTCGCTATGGAGTACCGTCATCAGACGTACATTAGAATTAGAATGTGGAAAAGAAAAAAATATATCATTTGACCATTCAAAAGTGCTGTAATATGCCTACTTGAATAAAGATATTTTGATTTGATTTGATTTGCCTCAATAGTTTCGAGTAAATTGGCTGGTGATTGCCTTTGGATTTATGATTACGATATTTTCCTTTCTTCTCACTAAATAGTTTTGATACCAGTAATTAATTTTGTTACAAAAAAAAAAATTTGCGTACATGTAAATCAGTTTATACTGGTGTTAACGAATAAATTCCAGCGACAATTCGTTTGAGCTCAATGGAATTTTCATTAAAAAATTTTGAGTGCCAAAATTGAAGGCAATATGTTATAATTTTTAAACGCAATAATTAGAACTTGTTTTACGGTATTTCATCACATAACAAATTTTCTTAGTGAGTTTTTAAATCATTAAAAGTAACCAATTTTAAAATTTCATGTGTAATACATACAAGGTTTTAGGTAATTCAATGTATTCCAGTTAAATATGCATTGTGTAAAAATGAGGTATTTTCGAGTTATCAAGTTTTTGGCTTTTCCAAAACAAGACAAAATAGCGGTTATTACAGAGAATATTGTTCACTATTGCATAACGCATATGGGTGTCTAAATTATCGCATAGAATATATTGAATTATCAATAACCCTGTATATAAACAAGTGATCGGTGGTACAAGCTTCTATATATGTGTTTGGTTTACTTGATCCACAAAAGCCGCCCTCAAACAAGAATATTTGTGTCAAAACAAAAAAGTTGTATATAAAAATTGTATTTATGTGGTCTTCAACATATTTGATCTGATCGAAATATTTTGATATCAAGAAACTTTCTTTGATTGAGTCAAATAATTTTATGAATTTTTCAAATCGTCTCATTATTCTCTATATACGTTAGAAGAAAATAGCACTCACATATAATTCGAGTTTTAGATCGGATTGATTAATTTTGTTTGTTCTGTAAAAGCATTTTCCCTCAAGTGAATATACCGCTGTTTTTAAATAAAATACTCTCTCCGATAAGGACGAAATTACGAATCACTCAAGATTAGAACAGTTAAATAAATCACTTCAGGTTGATGATCGCGGCAAATTGACTGTTCACTTTATTGGAGACATTGATTTATAGTACGGCTTTTGTTGGATAGCCGAGTACTTATTTTATTTAGAACAAGAGCTTTCCTTATGTGATTTCTCGTATGGATTCATCTGTCTTATAGCTCTTAAAGTAAATAAGTAATCAAGCAACCGTAATGTTCTACCAATTCATTTGAAAAAAAAGCGATATAAATATAATACATTTTAATATTGACCGGTCAACGTTGCATAAAGTAAAAGTCTAATGAATAGTTTGTCTTAGAAATAATTGAATAATATTCGTACGTGTAAAGATGACTGCTTAGGTGACAATTTGAAATAGGTCGCAATACTATAATTGGCTAATGACAGTAATAGCGACGCGACAAATAGGTACATATGTAGACTGGGATATGATATATACTTGTTTCAGTGATTTAAATCATAAAAATACATTCTTAGATTTTTATGATATTCTTTTCTTATAAAACATTGTATTTTAAAGACTTTTATGGAATAACAAAACAGTCTTCGAATCGTTGGGATATAATTTATAAAATATATATTTGTCGGAGTGCGGTAGTCTGTAGAGAGCTGGCGCCATCTGTCTATCGGCGTGGGAAAGAGTCTATAGTAGCAGTCCGGCGCACATCTCTCGGAAGGTCTCGAGTGACAGTCCGCCAAAGCTGTCGACTGTTGAAACTGACGCGTTCCTAGCTATTATTATTAATGAGTTTATGTAAATTGATATCGGGAACATTAAGTGATTTAACATTATAATCCGAGTTAATAAAGTGTTTGATTGCAACAAAATTACCCATCAACACCCACAGTATGGAAATTAAATTATGAATGCCATTAATGACGATGTCGGTGGAGAACCTTACGCCCCTATGTTTTATGCTTCTCTCCTTCTCTCTTATTCTCCGACATATTTGTTAAAATACGACCAACTTTTATTAATATAAATTGTTTTGTTAATAATTAATAACATTTAGACGAATCATGAATTTGTTTTGAAAATTTAAGTTATTGTTATTTGTCCTCTGAGTCTGACTGCAAAAAAAGTATCATCTTTTGTTTATAAATTATTTATTTCCGAATATCAGGAAATATTACCTTTTTTATGGTAAATGCATTATGAAGTGTGGGACTCGGCAAGAGGGAGAACTTGCAGTATCCACTGAAACCCAGCGGAACCCCCTTCATACATTACTGGAACATCAGAGGAGCGCTCGCACATTCTTCTCAGATGTCCCGGATGAATTTGGCCGAGAGTTCACGAAAACGGCATGACGGGTGCAAATATGCACCGCCTGGAATCCGGACTTCATCGGCGTTGACTGATTTTTCCATCACTCGCTCGCGGGTCTCTTTCAGCGTGTTGACCGTCTTACAAAAGAGGGCCACTACCGCTCAGCATCTCTTACTGGAAAGCATCGCGCCTATAATGCTATCTGGCGAAAGATCCGCGTCAATCACCAATTTCACCTTTAGGTGGCGCTGAGGTGCCCAGGCGGCACATTCTACTAAGGTGTGGTGCGCTGAGTCAGCAGCGGCACCACACTCATAGCAGGCGGGTATCTCTTCACGGCCAATTCGGTGCAGGAAATTTCCGACAGCCGTGGAAATTCCGGTTAGAACCTGCACCACTCTGAAAGAGAGCCATCCGTAACCCCTGGTAAGCCATTGTTCCAGGTGAGGGCGGATCGCCTCCAGAGTGGCCGCGCCCGCTGCTGGGTACCTCAGGTTCTCTCTCAACGTTTCAATTAGAGCCTGGTCGTCTCGGGCAATGATGCTCCGGACCTCATCGGCAACAGGCTGCAGGCCGCGTGTCTTCGCAGCTACCCTGAACTTTCCTGGCATTTTTTTTATTTTAATAGAATACTTCACTTTGAGTAATTAAAGACAGTGGATGATAGATCAATAACATGTCACCAATTTTTTTTAAAAGAGCTTTTCTGTCGCCTTTGTTAGCATCAAGGAAATGTAAAATGTATTAAATTACTATCCCTGCTTAAGAGGTTAATTTCAAAATAGATTTTTTAAACATATATAAATTAAAGCAAATTTTTGGAATAGAAATGGTCCTTAATTTATTTATTTATATATATTGTATTCTAAACACGTGAATACTCTCTCTACCTCCTCCTTAAGTAGGAAAGTGGCTCAAGTGTGCTATCAGTCTAAATAATGTCTTTGGACTTCCTCATTTCGCTAGTAGCGCTGATGTGACGTTACGTCATTATTCTCTTGAGTAATTCATACATTATCCTACATTAGTCTCATCTTTATATCCTTGTATAATGAAAGTGGCGTTATGAGCGTTGGAAGAAGTTAATAAATGTGATAGCATAATTCTTTGAACATAGCTCCTACTTCGTATTAATCTATGTCATACTTACTCTTAAAACAAAGTCTTGACCACATTTTTTTTATACGCAACATTTTTGTATATGTCATTCTGTACGTGTAGATAGTAGATTGTCAATTCAGGTCGTATTTTCCTATTTTGACACAAGAGCCAGAACTGCGTGGGTAACCTTGCCAGGAAAAGTTAGTTTTTATATAATTAAAACATCATTCGCTTATTCCCTTACCAAGAAGTCCTTAAAACTATTCGCCCGATTGACTTGAAATTCAGCATACACTTTTCTAGTAAGGAAGGTCTCTAGTTTGATAACTAGTGGAGTAGGATGCTATAGAAACTTCACTTCAACAGTGCAGGAGGTTGGGAAGTAGATGGCATAGACTTGTTCTTCGCCTGCCTACATGCTAAATTTCCCAGCAGGAGTTTTCCAGGGTAGATTGCCTTTACCTATTCTCTGGTGCTCCACTTAAGGATGGAGAGGGTACCGTTGGGTTTTAATGGCCAGTGAGCTAAGTCAGCGAGTCTCGCTCTCTCGATTAGATTGTGTCTGATCGGAGTGCGTAAAAGCATTTCCCAGGTAAAAAAATACTAATCCAAACCTAGATAGATCAGAAAATACAATTTCCTATATTAGCCTTACTGAGTATCGAAAATTGGATCTCTGCTACCTAAACGTACTCGCTCCATTACGCTATTGAGACAATCATAGGTCGCCAAATGAAGTCTGACTCAATTTACACATTTTATAAATTTTCAAAATGTTCACTTGTTGCTGAAATTCTTATTCGTTCAATCGAGCCCTAAGATGTTTTCTAAAATGGTTATTTCACTTTATATTGGTACAGTTTTAGATAGGAATTTAGAGAGAGAGAATAAACTTTATTGTATACCACAAACAAAACAGGAAATATTCACGTTAACTGAAGCATAATGTACAAAAGTACAAATTCTGTCTGAATCATTTATAACAAAATGTTCTATAAGGTAGACTGGAGATTCAAAAATAAAATTTGAATTGAAAACATACATAACTTACTATTTTTTTATAATACTTCTTAAAACCGTAGTCTTAAAATTAATGTCGTAAATATAGACTTACATTACAGTTAAATAGCTGTTGAAAACCCTTCACGTTAACTCCTGTTGACAACTTTACGCTGGTTCCTAATATAATAGAAAAGTTTAGAAAAGGGACTCTGCCCCTCGTTGTAATAATTTTGATTTTGTTGATGTTCTCAGTCGCGTTAATTTCATTAATAGCATTACTTTGGGCTTGTCTTCTGCAAGATTAAATCAACATTGTACCTAGAAATATTTGGTTCAAGGAATATTTGTTTCGAAAATTAGAAAAGGATTTTACAATACTTAAATTCGATGAGCTCGATGGGTTAATTTCCTTCCAAATATTATTTAAGTAATAGTTTCCATAAACATTGTTGAATTATGGTTTTTTTTCAAAATATTATAAGCACATTTAAATTCGATTGTTCCGATAGAGAGAGAGAGAAAATACACTTTATTACATCACAAACAAAACATGAAATAGATGCAATAACTTAATCATAGGGTACAAGGACGCCTCACCGTTAAGTAGCGATTTCTGCCAGGCACCAGCTCCAGGTTGGCTTGGCTTTAGCTCTGGTACTCCAGCACCAGAACTAAATAACACACAGTACAAAAGGGAAACAATGTGCATATTCCGGCGAAAACGTATAGGTAACCACCTGAGCTTCGCACGATATTCTGATAAATGGTCTTGGCGTAAACCAGACATCCACAATGGACTAGACAGTTGCAAAATATAGTGTAAATTAAAATATTGAATATATTCTGTGTCTACAAAATGACTATAACTACAATATAATTAATATAATAGACAAGGTTTTTGTCTCGAATTGAACTATTTGAATAAAAAAAATGTAAAAGTTGTTAAAGGAAATTTATAAATTTCCGTATTATAAACATATTATTAAAATTTTATTGACTAATTTCATGATATGCAAATATTATTGAATTCGTTTATTACTGACTGAGGTGAGTATTCGTTTCACTAGCAGCCGATCAATTTAGAAAAAGGCATTTTCTAATTTATCAGGGCCTGGACTGGTGAAAGACTTCAGCCATGGCTTTTGGACTCCGGATCATTGATTTATAGAAACTACAAGAGATAATTCAGACTGTATTATCATTTATCATCCAGGGAAATTACAATTAAACGCTAACAGAACAATAAAAAGAAGATAGACAAATATATTAGTTAGAACCACCTGTAATGTTAAAATAATTAACAGCATTAACCGAACTAATCTAATACATAACCAAACGTTAACAGATTGGTAATTGAATTATTTCAAACACCTTTATACATAATCGATAGCAAATTGAACAACGTATTTGTATTACATTGAATATTCAATATTACGTGAGGTCTTGATGCGTAAACGATAATTCAGTGACAAGAAATCTATATACAATATGTGAAATACTAAAAATGTGTACATTATAAATTCTGAAACGAATTAAATGGGGCTTCTCAAACGGGTTTTTATAGAAGGAAAATAATGCGAAGATAGGTTTAGTATGTAAGAGAAAGCATAACTGATCACTGCCCCGCTGAGACATCGCGAAATCGTCAAAAATAATCACGCGATGGATTTTAAACTTAGTAAATAGCCTCACTGGCGCAGCGGGGCAAGTACATGTTTTGCTAGCAGAGGTCCCGAGCTCGAGCCTCAGTATGTCGAATTTAGGAAATTCCTTTTTCTAATTTGTCTAAGCCGTGGCTAGTTACCACCCTGTCAGTAAAGACTTAACGCTAAACTAAGAGATTTGTGTTAAATTACGATACTGTGTAGAAACCATAAGAGGTAATATCTTAGATTATTGACAACAAATTTTACCAGAATTCTTTTGCCGTAGAAGCTACGGGTTTGTGGAACGCACTACCTTTTTGAAATATAATGTGCACCATCTATAAAAATTTTTAAAACTCCTTCTCATTAATTATAATTCAATAGTCATTAATCATTTCATATATATATATATGAATATATATATATACGTGTGTGTAAATATTACACTTTCGCACCACTTTTTTTTGCGCTGGGAAATGCTTTTACCCTCTTACCCCGACCTGAATAGGTTAGGAGTGTACGACTCGGCGAGAGAGGAGACCTCGCAATACCCACTGAAACCCAGCGTAACCCTCTTCATCCGTAAGTAAGACACGAGAGTTTCGCAAGAACCTGCGCGCACAGCTCCCAAGGAGGATCGCCCGCCAGAAGAGTCGCCGCAGTCCAAAATACTGTACGGTATCCTCGTATTGCTCTGACCGCAGTCACCCTCTACGCCTTGTGCAACAAGGGGATACTTGAACTTTCGCACCACCTACCTATGTACTCTACTTGCTAAAGATTGTCTGGAAGATATCGCATAAAAGCGATAAGACTGCCTTTTGTGCGACACTAAGTCATTTGGTTTAAGTTCCTTTTATACATATTGTCTGTAAGTGTGGTGTGGTAACAATAAAGAGACAAAATTACATACATTGTATCATTACTTGCCCTCAGGTATGTTCACAGTCAATTGCCAACCCGTCAGCAAAATAAAGACGCTCTATATTTCGACGGGTATAGAAAATCCCGGGATACCGAAAACCAATAACGAAATCTTTATTTTTTTAAACGTTAATTCCTTTATCAAATCAAGTATATATAAAATATATACTCGATTATTTATCGACCATAGTTATCATAATTGGAGACTATTATTATATTTTGCTGCTAAATAGATTCACTAAAGCGGCATTATCCCAAAGTTTTAGCTTTCTAGTGTCGACATATAATTGTAAAAGAAGTTCCTGATAATTTTAAAACCTCGATAAACAATACTTAGTAGTAAAATGCACAGGAAGTGGCAAGAAGTGACGTTGGAGCATTGCCAGTAGCGGTGACTAGTCCACCTTTTTGTTGACGGGACAACGGAAAATGATTTTCATTACGTTGCTTATTTTTAACAAGTTAATTGTCCCAATTACTCGAATTATCTTGGTTGTTTCACTGTTTCGACTTTTAACAACTAGTCGTTTTGCATAAATTTTATGAGAAAGAACGGATATTACTCTGGTATGTCTTAAATGAAAACTTGCCTCATGACATAGAGGTCCTAATGTTTCAATCTGCGGAATTAGCTCACAATCTACTCAATAAGAGACGAGATACCCAAACAGAGACTGCCTCATTGGTCTAGTGGTTAGTATGTTCGACTACAGACATGAGGTCCTGAGGTCGGGCCAATTCAAAAATCAATATAGAGTTTTCTATTAAGATTTTCTCAATATTTGCCCGAAGTTGGGAAGTTGGCATTGTGATCCACCCCAGTGCCTCGGAGAGCACGTTAAGCCGTTGGTCCTGCGCCTGATTTCTCTCCGGTCGTGTCAGGATTTCCGTCACATCGGACTATGAGAGTTAAGGAATAGAGAGTACACTTGTGTACTATGCCTGCCAATCCGCAGTGGAGCAGCGTGGTGGGTCTTAGCTCTAAAAACTTTCGCTCCTCGGAGTAAGGAGGCCTGTGCCCAGCAATGGGACGTTAATGGGGCACCCCTTTTACTTTACTACCCAATAAAATACTTTTTAACAGTTCACACACATATTTTTAAACTAAGAACAGACTAGCAATACCCCGCGGTTTTACCCTCGTATGTAACGATCGTGGTAGTGGAATTTTTTTTTAAGTGTCCAATAATTTTTAGCTTGATTAAAAATAAAAACAAAAATTCACAACGCAAAACTTTCTTCTATGACATTATAAAATAAATTTATTTGTAATATTTTATTGTCTCAGAATTTCCCTATACACAACATTTGAGTGCGACTCGGGATACATTATTTTCTTTAGATTGAGATTTTTTAATTTTCTTTATATATTGAATGTAATGTCCGATTTTAATAATTTAAAAAGTTCTTTACAGGTACTGAAACGGTCTTTAATCAAACTTTAGTAGGATGAGGATCAATATAGAGGTACGAATAATATGGTTTGATTATTGCTGGCACTTTTAAAATGTCACAAAGTAATTATAGTAGCATAACTACAGTAGTTGGAGATGTGGTATCGCGATTTTTTGTTCGTTCCATAATATTGTAGAACATTTTTTCGTACTATCATCAATAGTTTTCGCAGTGCACGCGATAACAGACTTTTTATTGGGTTACATTAACGCATATTTAGTATGGATGTTTATTTAAAAAAAAGTAATATAACCAATATTGCTCAATGAAAATGCAGCTCTCTAATGGTGAACATTTTTTTGAAATCGGTCTAAGAGTATTTATCTGAAAACGTTACAGACATGCTTATATACACACATACAAAAACACCATCGTTTCTTCCTTATAACTTTAGTTTAGACGACTCTTTTTGTTAATACACATTTTAAAATATTATTTAAATCGCCATATATTCAAAGCTCACATAAAATGTTAATTCATTTCTATAGAATGTAATGTGAAGTTTTAGATGGTCGTGGTACGTGTCATAGGTATTATCTTTGTTTGAAACGGTATGTACATAAATATATAAGAGAAAAACGGTCATCTTGCATATGTATGCAACTGACTAAGCTTAAAATATTCTCCGATCAGGTGTTTTGTGCTTTTAACCACAGCCTTTTTGCACAAGCCGAACGAAATTCGTACAACTATTAAAAACTCGAAAAACTAAGCATTTGATTCAATATTTTGAAAATAAAGATATCATGTTCTATATATAAGTCACCGGCAGAGCTACGCGCGTGGTTCACTATCCCATCGAGATATGGCTAAATTGTTATTTATCGGATGGAATTACATCCCCCAATCCACCTAAAAACACACAAAAAAATAAAACAAAATCTATCCAGCCGCTCAGGAAGACTTCAGATACACGAACATATTAATTATATAAATAAATATATCTAGTAAAAATCTAAAAGATTGATACATTTTCTCCACATACAATATAAGGTGTAGAACATTTTTTCATCGTAAACAAGCACTAAGAGCCAGGGTAACAGAATTAGTAATGAAAACATCGACAAATTAAAAGCGTTTATAGAAAGATAAAAACAAAGAGCTCTTTAGAAAAATATTTTAATAAATTATTAAAATGACTATAAAAGCTTGAACCGGTGAATGACTACAGTATTGTGAGCGCACATTGATGCTTTTGTATCAAGTTCAGAATTATTCCATTTCTTAATCAACAGCGTATTAATATCGCAGTAGTGGTATCATACTTAAAATGTAGAGTTCGGAACTTAAACTATGGTGGGTTTCATTTATGTACTGCTATTAGAGCAGACTGACTATATTTGCCTATATGCTTCTGCAATATTTATATTTCATCACATTGATATCCTTCAATAAAAAGTATCTAAATATATTTTAAACAAGCGTTAAACACTGCCATTTTTATAAAGGGTGCTGTACTTGCACAGTTTTTGATCTCGCGACTCTTTTAGTACGAATCCAGACAAATAACTATCAGTCCAGAGTATCTCCATCTTCAAACAGCGTATTGCGGACCACTGTCTATCTCTATCGGAATCATGGCGTCTATAACGTTTGACATGGGTTTGCATCAAAGTTTACAAATATATATGTATGTATTTATTATATGTATATAATAAAAATATTTCTTAACGAGATAGACCATAATGTAACAGAAATATATATATTTAATTACGCACACAAACACACAGCTACTTATATTAATTTTATAAATTATATTATCTGTCTTATGTTTTAGTTTTAAGTTAAGTCTGCATTTTTAATTTTCTTTCTTTTTAGCATCTTTCATATTATAGCCCCCATGATAATTTTGAAAAGAAAACTATAACTAAAAATTTAATTTGATCATCATTCATGCAATTAATCAATCTAATACCTAGTAATAAATAACGGTAATAATAGTAATATTACTATTAACTGTACTGTAACAAATAAAAATAATAATTATGGAAAAAACACTAACAAGTTTATAAGATAGCAAATTAAAAATATATACTTTTTACTCACAAAAGTTTCATTTTTACCCCCAAAAACTTCATTTTACCCCATTTGGGGTAATTTCCTCCGGTTCCTCGACCGCTGTGTTAAGGAGAAAAACGAAGGGACTAAATAAAAAAATTAATAGACCTAGCTTCTAAAGCTATAAAAACAGTGCCTGAAATATATAAGAAATAACTCTTTAAGCTGTATGCTTAGTATGACAACTGGATACATAGATTTAAAAGTAGTACAAGAAATTTAAATTTCATTAAGTTATGTGATCATTATATGATCTCTCTCTGCTAATGTCGGATTCCTGTCACATCGGACTATGAGAGTGATGGAATAGATATTACACTTGTGTACTATGCCTACCAACCTGCAGTGGAGCAGCATGGTGGGTCTATGCTCTAGTAATCCTCTCTTGTATGAGTGACAAGGCCTATGCTCAGCAGTGGGGCGGCAATGGGCTGCTACTTACTTAGTTACTTATATGATCCAAATTCTCTGTAATTGTGTGGCTAATAAATGCGGAATATGTTAGCAGTTTTTGAAATGATTTATGGAAATTATAGCTTCTGAGAAATAACTGCAAAATTTCGAATTAAAATTTTAATTTCTTTATTAACTTTCTGTTGTTATATGTTAACAATTATCGCTGCATTATCTATTTTTGTTTCTATTACGATTTTCAACTGTCTTAAAATTTACCTAATTGTTTTGAATACATGTAAAATAATTATAGATTCAGAGCGTATTGAGTTTTATTTTCTGTAACAGTTTAATAAAAGCGCTTAATTTGTAACATTTTCTTAACAAACAACTAAGGTCAGGCTTTTACTGCTATAATATCAACCTTTTAAAATTTAAGATTTAATGGACGTGCACTTTGACGTCTTTCTTATATTCTTCAACCTCTTCCTTATTATCTCCTGTTAAAAACATAGCGTTGTTACTAATTAAAAAAAAGATTATGTATGCATATAAGAAATTACAGTTATTTCAAAAGTTTTCCTATAGAGTGTATGGCGATATTGTCAGACATTAAAAAGTTCACACTTGTGTAGAAAAAAAACATACATTCATCGTGTTGTATGTTATTATGCATGGATTTTTGTAAAAATATATAGACGTTGTTTTCATTGGCTTTAAAATCATACAAAAAATTTTAAACGTTCATCGAAGCGATCTTAAATACTTACATATAACAATTGTTTAAATATTAGCTCTATGAAGGAAATTGTAGGTATACGAGTACACAAACTTGTCTTTCACAACCAATAAAATTACCATATTTACATTTATAAGATGATATATATAATATAGTGTTTGCGCCCTTCATTAGATAAAAACTTAGCAATAAACGTAGTATTAAAAGGTAAGGTAAGTAGCAGCCCATTAACGTCCCACTGCTGGGCACAGGCCTCCTCACTCCGATGAGAAGAGGTTTTTAGAGCATAGACCCACCAAGCTACTCCACTGCGGATTGGCAGGCATAGTACACAAGTGCACCCCATATTCCTTCACTCTCATAGTCCGATGTGACGGTAATCCGACACAACCGGAGAGAGATCGGGCACAGGACCGACGGCTTAACGTGCTCTCCGAGGCACGGGGATGGAATACACCGCCAACTTCCCAACTTCGGGCAAATATTGAGAAATTCAATATTGATTTTTGAATTGGCCCGACAGGTTAGCATGTTCGACAACAGACATGAGGTCCTGGGTTCGAGTCCCGGGTCGGGCCAATTCAAAAATCAATATTGAGTTACTGCCTCATTGGTCTAGACCAATGACGCAGTCCAACGAAGTATTATTTTGAATTTATAAAATTTCTTGAAGTGTGACACTTAACCTTTTCTTAAAGAGCACATTTGTTCGCGAAATCACCGATGTTTTATTTAGAGTACAAAGAGAGAATGCTGTTTGAAATGCATTCGCTTACACGTAGGAACAATATGTACAATATGCACTCATCCATCGTTCCTCTCCTTGTGTAAAATGAAGCCCGTGCCCTATATAACTGAAGTTACGCTTTGTCGTACTGCAGTTGTAATTCTTGTTCGTAAAAATAAAGCTTCATTTGCTTTACTGAATAAATCATTAATATCATCGGTCACCGTGTGGTTAGCCCGAAATAGTAAAAACAGGTAAAACGTTAATTTAGTTGCCTACGTAAAATTAAATATGTATATATATATACCAGCGGTGTCACTCTTGTAGATCCCGATCCCGTGGAAATATGGGGAAATATATTATTTATCGGATTGAATACACAAAAAATGTTTCTTCAAACCCGGTATAGCTTCAGAATAAAGGTTCAGAATGAGCAGTCATATATGTATAGAATTATATATAAAAAAAACTTTAAAATTCAGATTTCTTTCGCGATCTAGAATGTCACTTAGAAAAGATTTGTCATTATCTAACATATATATAAATTTATGTTTGTTTTTCATGTGATTTTTAATTTATTAAAGTAATTTAATTTAATTTAATTTTTATATAAAATTGTTTTTGTACCTAACATAGTTATAAGTTTGCAAAATAACAATTTGAGTCAAGTATTGCTCGGAATAAAATGTATTATTATTAAACAACTAGCATTTTATATGTAAAGAGAGAGCAAGAGAGTGAGTAAATAATAATATATTGTGACAATAAAAGAAACGCGAAGACACATTGAGTAATACGAACGGACACGTTGAGAGTTTTTCTTTAATTATTTCTATAGTACGAGTATATCTTTTGAGGAGATTAGATTTGATTGCTTATTTTATCCAATTCTACATTTGTGTCATTCTCATTAACCTTGTAAATCTTTATGAGAGTTTATAGCTCATCAAAATTAAGCTACCTTGAAAATAACTTACTTATGTCTAAAGCAACTAATTTGAGCAACCGTTAGATTAAGTTTAATGACAAAATAAATTTATTATTTCAACAACCCTTTCTACCATTTCAACCATAAAGATACGTATCAATATACTAAATATATAATGTAAAGAGAGTTCGGGCGTAATAAAATAAACTTTATGTAACAGTAAATTACTGTCGGAACGTCTTAAAGTTAGCTAAAACTCCTGTCAACAACATTAAGCAGGTATAAAATATAATAGAAAAGTTTAGAAGGTAATTTACTTCCTTGTCGATGTCAGATTTGTTTTAATGGCCCTCTTCATTAATTACTTGCTTTTTCGAGGGGATATTTTTGCTTTATAAAATAAAGGCTAGATGCCATTACAGTGAATATTACCAGAGTTGGGAGTGTGGGTAATGGCGAGGCGGGAGACCTCGTAATAATCCCTAAAATCCAGAAGAATCCTGGGGAAGGTGCGCTTGCACATTGCTATCTGACGTCCCGGAGAATCCGCTAGAGAGTTCGTGAAGGCGGCAGGACTTGCGCAATTATGTGCCGCCTGGTACCCTACCTCTGTTGCCTGTAATAGGAAAGTTAGTCCCCCTGCTAATTAATTTATTTTTGCAATGATAGAAAGTGAGACTCTACCTTCCCCTTAAAGGATGCAAATGATTGTAAAGCACGAATTGAGGGTGGTAAATCATTCATTTGATAAGACTATACGATGCTCAGTGTCTTCATCTATGTTCAATTGACTTAATCTCCTATATCCCCTAGGTGGGACAGAGGGCATCCACAGTAACTTTCCATCGCGAATGATCTTGAGCATCACGCTTCACCTCACTCCACGTCATTCCAATTTACACCGCCTTGGCCAGGACGCCAAGTCTGGCGGGGTCACGATTCCTTTTACCTTGAGGGTTCTATTCCAAAACTTGCTTGGGTATATGATTAGAATCCCGAAGTCGCGTATGGCCGATCCATCTCCACTTTCTCCGTTTGATCTGATGTCCGATCGATGTCTCATGGCATTTGTCTAGCAGATCACCGTTAAAGATTACCTCGGGCCAGTAGATTCCAACGATGCAACGTAGACACCGGTTGACGCAGACGTGGATTTGCCGCGAGATGTCCTTAGTGACCTTCCACATTTCGCACCCATATAGCAACACAAGATTTAATGATGGACCCGAAGATTTTAAGTTTAATCCTTTGGTGATCCGAGAAGCGATGTCTTCTCCTGTGCCTCCAGTTTCCGTCACGACACTGCCCAAATATGTGAAAGACTGGACGCGATCTAGGTGCTCTGTTCCAATTTGCATAGGGGAGGAATTAATTGTAATAGTTCTCACCTCCTTGGTCTTCTTGATATTGATTTTAAGTCCCGCTTTAATTGATTCTTGACTTAAATCATTTTATTTGGACTGCATGTTCGCATGCGTATGACTTAGAATAGATTTGTCGTCGGCATAGCTCTGGTCTTCCTAAGACATGGGATAGTCCCCATTCTATTCCACACCGACTATGCTCTGTAGTACGAAGTATCATGACATCAAGGAAGACTAAAAACAGGAGAGGTGACAATGGGCAACCCTGACGAACCTGCAAATACTCTAATATAATCAGAGCTGAGACCACCGTGACTCACCCTGTATGAATAACTCTTGTAGATATTCTCCAGTAGACGAATAATTTTCGGTGGGACTCCTATATTCGCAGACGAGACCAAATACTGAACCAATTCAAAGTGTCAAAAGCCTTTACAAAGTCAACAATGCTAAGATGAATTTTAAAATTATCTTAATACATTATTGTTGAACATGCTATAACAATGTCAATGTACCTCAAAAATATATGTAGTTCATGTGTCGTATATTATACAATATTTTCATAATTTCCATGTAATTAAAATAGCCTGTATAAATAATGAAAATATATGATTCCATTGCTATTATAAAATAATAAGAAAATTCCTTGGACTCTTTACTAATTAATCTAATTTATTCACAGTTCTTGTTTATTAATCTGATTTAATTTAAAGTTTTTATACTGAAAAATCTGAAGTTATAATACAATATGCAATCAACACATTGCATTCGTAAAGGAATAAAACAATTTATTCACAATTAACTTATTACTAAATAGAAAATTGAAATACAAAACATGTTTTTTATACACTTACCAACATGGTCAACATTGCTACTGGAATGGATGAATAAAAATATATTTTTATTCAGATTGAATGAAGAAGGTACAAGAGTGTGAAATAATAGTAATAGAAAAAACACAAACCATGTGTTATTGGAAGCTTACAAAATCATTATTCTCAGATGTAACACGTCACATTTTATGGACTTATTTACTGTAATATTCAAAGAATAATTTATTCAAACGGAATTTCCAGTCCATTTAGTCAACTCTAGCACTTTGGTTCGTTGAAGGGAAAGGAATGCTTTTAATAAAAGTAATTTCTGAACAAATTTACTCGATTTGCCCTGGATAAAGGTTGAATAATAATTATGGAGGGTTGCCAGAGTAATTTGTTTAAGTTGCTTCCTGACGATAAACTGGCACACCCATTATGTATTCAAATATTAAGAAATCTATTCCCATTGAATATTCATTAAAACAATTATTTTCTTTTCCTGTTATTTTTGTGTTTACTCATTATTTCCTGTTGTTTCCCTTGCAAGAATAGTGAAGGGTGTTTTATTTATACACAAAAAACAGAAAAAGAAATACTCACGGTTTCGCTGACGCAGTTAAGCGAATACTCGTTTCGTTAGCCGACGTCCTAGATTTAATTCTCAGTATTTTCCTATTTTCTTATTTCTAGGATAGTAGACTAGTAGTAGTAGTAGGATAGTAGTAGTCGTGGAAATTGACCACTCTAGCAGCAAAGACGTGCCGCCAAGTAAAAAATTGAGTTCCAATACGATTCTGTGTAGAAAAGTAACCGAATTATATCTAAATCATTTATAAAATAACAGTAACCGATATTAAATTCTTAATTGTGATCAGCCAAACAAGACTCTGTAATTGAATCGTTGCACCGACGAGGATAACAAATATCTAGATAAATTTAATATCCCATTCCCAACCAGAAGGGGCGTAAAGTAATAAACATTTACTATCCTAATAAGGGTGGGATAGGTTAGGGTAGAAAAAGAAAGCAGTAAAATTTGTCCATATTTTAGTCTCGCCAATGCATTTATACAATGTAAATTTTTATTATGAAGTACAAAGATGTAGACAATTATGATCGAATTATCGTTGTCGTGTTGATGGATAATAATTGGGTATCAATATAAAGGTAAAGAAGAACTGAATACACTTGTGCATTGTAATCAAGCAATTTGTTAGGAGGGCCATATTTACACAAATCTAATCACAAATCTAGACTATAAAATACTAAAACCTAAGTCCGTTATAGGCTTTGCAATCGTCAAACTTATGTGCCACAAATAATTTTCAACATAAAGACAATAACGCGAAGATGGATACTTAAAATCAAATTCAAATACCATTAGATCTATAGTTACTCGTGATTGACCTTAAATTAAGCAAAATTATTATGTACGAATTTCTTCACACAGATATTCTAAGCTGACACTACACGAGTGACACTATGGGGAATGGCTAGTGAACTGTAAATTTGGCTTTAAACGAAAACAAACAACACAGGACCTACAAATTTACGTTCCCTTACACGAGGGCGTATCATCCCTAACTTCCAGTTTGTGACAATATTAGGAGTATTTAAACATTACCCGGGCCCCAAATCAGTTAAATAAACTTATTACTGGACACCGGATTTTTTGTAGCATGTGTAAAATGGTGATATGGATTGGAATATTGGGCAGGTACGACTAAGTTCTTTTTGGGAAACTTATGTCCCTAATTGTTGTTTGAAGTACATCACTGATCTAAAAGAAACCTGCATTACTTTGTACCAATTCTGCCATATATGTAGCCGCAGAGGAGCAGCATTCAGCACGAGGAAGCCTATGACCAGGAGTGAAACCAAAAAGGCTGATATTACCATACCTTATACTTTACTTACAATATCTACTTTAAATACTGCACAAAAAGTTTGAAAAATGTAAAACGAAAGCACTATAACATTCGAGGCGAGTTGAATATCATTCAAAATTTATCTGAATTTCTTTTTAGTTCATTATAAGTATGAAATTCAAAGTAAAATTGATTCAATTTCATAATAATGAATCCTCCTTTAATATTTTTAAGATAAATTATAACGAACAAAGGGCATACTTTGCCAAGTTTATAATATTTTTTTCGAGTTAATGAAATGCTAACCGTGTTCCAAGTTCATTATCAACCATTGAACGAAAGTTCGGAAAGAATGGTTATAACAAAGTTTCACAAGAAATAAAAAAGAATATATAATCTAAAGTTAATTGCAAATGGATGCAAAAAAAATACTGCTGAAGTTTGTAGCTCTCCAAAACCATTTTAAGTTTGATATTCCGGGCATTTCACAACAATCTCAAACGCTTAAAAGACTCTCCATTTTATAATTTTCGCCATAATTTTTAATGTTTTTAAGCTAACAAATGTCGTGACAATATGAATACGTAAATAAGTATTACATATATATTACATTAAAACTGGAATTAAACTTATCCACCATAAAATGAATAAATATTTTTATGTTTGCTATAGCTGACTTATATTTAAAAGGTACTACGAGCTTTAAATTCATTTTAAAATTTTAATTAGTGCTAAAAGCATTAAGCTAATACTCCATAAACTGAACTAAAAATGCGAGTTTTTTTATGCAATGAAGGGTGTGTTGTTAATCCCTAGAGACAAGGCCAAGTTAAACAATTTTCCCGTATAAAAAAGACGTAAAACTCTCATACTTTTGAGTAAATTATTAGTGGATATAACATATATGACAAATATTGACAAAATATATGAGAAATACATATTTTACTACTTACGACAAAGCTCTATTTCTAAAATCAAAAAACTCCAAAATGTATTAACTTTGTGTAGAAGTTGCCTTTTTTCAAATACTAATTTTATTTTGATAACTTTATTTTATTTTGCTAACAATCTCCCTTTATTATAAATCTTGTTAAAATTTTCAAACGTTGATATTATACTTTTTATTCATTTCTACAAGTTCATATACCCTTTTCGAGCATTTTGTATATGGAATTACATTTTAATGCAGTTATTTCAAATATTAGTTAATTAATTAAATATAATTACAAATAAAATTATAATGCCATATATTAATCTTACGTTAAGCTTTTAAACGTTACGTGTAAGGAGCATAAGAAACTCGATATTTTTTTTTATTTGTTAATTCTCTAAAGCTTTAAAAATTATTGACTGAATTTGCAATTATCAACTCGTACATTAAAGCTACGTTGAAGGCAATCATTCAAAACGTTATGTATTACTTCACTATTCGTGAATACCGTAGGCGTTTGATTAATCTGAGCACCTGTTACTATTGTACCATTAATGGATTGCTAAGCTTAGATGACAAATCTTGGTAATAATTGATTGCTTAACCGAATGCCTGTGTACAAGTCAAGGTTCCTGCGGCTCGTATTACTAACGCGGATATATGAACACATATCGCTGCTTTGGATGAATAATCACACAAGAACATTTTTTAAATCCAGAATAGTCTTCACTTTCTTGAGTCCAAAATATATATACAAATCATCAAATATGATGCTGTGATACTACAAAATGTTACTAGTTGATTTACATTAAACAAAAGGTGTTTAATTTCAAATGGCTTTCATATAAAAATAGTTTTTAGAAATTGTTCACTAATGCAAAAATGACTCTGAGGCACTACAAAATTTTGGTATGTCCTTGATTGATTTAGATTTTGAAAGCAGCGATGACCTAAACGCAATAGAAATCTGTTAAATGAAAAACTTACTTGAAATGTTTTTTGACACAGTTACTGTGTAAAGACCAATTTAGCTGCTCAACTCAGACCAAATTACACAAATTATTATTTATACATTAGATAAATTCCCTATAGCACAAACTCTTAGGTATTTAAACTGTTACTTTCGCGAATCAATTCTATCTGATAACGACAAGTTTTTGCTAGCAGAATTTTCGTGTTCAATCCCTAACGACATAGATTTATGAAATTGCATTTTCTAATTCGTCTGAGAGCGTTATAAGGGGTTCTTAACCAGCAAAGACGTACCACCAAGTAAAGAGATTGGTGTTGTACGGTGGCACGGGACCATGTTGTGTAGCATTAGAGATAACTTACCTCTTATCAGACTAGCGTGCTTTCATCTTAAACTGTTCCATCGTTGCCATCAGGTGTGATCACAGTCAAGTGCTAATTTCGCAACAATAAAAAAATTATAAATATGTTCCCCTTCTTGTATTGTTGATCTGTATGCATAAAAATTGAAAAGAATAAGAAATTGTATTGTATGTTATTATCTTACCACAGTACATTACATTTTATTTTATTAACACGTACCTTCACAATTTGAATAAGTGAAGAAGTATTCAAACACAATTGAGACAGGCCCAATTTGGAAAGAATTTTTTAGACAAAAATTTATTTATATTACGAATTTTTCAAAATCTCCTTAAATTGCCTGTGAGAGCTAATAATTTGTTACAAATATACTGTTAAGAAATCTTTTTATAACGAATTTTTGAACATTACACCTGGCCTCTATTTAATGGTTTACTAAAATAAAAAAGCAAGTAGCAGCCCATTAACGTCCCACTGCTGGGCACAGGCCTCCTCGCTCCAAGGAGCGAGGGTATTTAGAGCATAGACCCACCACGCTGCTCCACTGCGGATTGGCAGGCATAGTACACCACAAGTGCACTTTCTATTCCTTCACTCTCATAGTCCGATGTGACGGGAATCCGACACAACCGGAGAGAGATCAGGCGCAGGACCGACGGCTTAACGTGCTCTCCGAGACACGGGGGTGAATCACACCGCCAACTTCCCAATTTCGGGCAAATATTGAGAAAATCTGAATAGGAAACTCAATATTGATTTTGAATTGGCCCGACCCGGGACTCGAACCCAGGACCTCATGTCTGTAGTCGAACATGCTAACCACTAGACCAATGGTTTATTGCAATATGTAAATAGCCTATTACACATTCCATTATTTGTTTCCACTTAATTGCACAATTTTCGATTCGATTCTATAATAACTTATGTCTCCAGAGGTTCCAACAAGTTAAACTCTTCGTAATTGTTGACTGTTGATAAGTAACAAGTTTTTTTTTATTTTATTAACATCAATTTTAACAAGAGTTCCTTCAGCTTCGTTACATCGACGTGGTGTTAAAAATTCTACAATTTGAATATAACTTAATAAGTTTCAAATGTTTTTGGTTTAACCCCGCTTACTTTGGTATAAGTAATTTCAAATATTTAATAAAATGTTTATTCTAGTCACATATTTACATAAATTGTTGGATTTTAGATGCTATAACATATTCCAGATGTTTCTTCCGTATTCAAAATATATACAGCCTCGGAGTGCATGTAAATGTTCTTCATTTCCTTAGAAACGATGTGTATAAGACTTCCATATACCGAGACGATTTATAGCGGTGCAATAAATATTAATGTTCGGATTTTTTTCAAAACTAAACGTAAGTGCATTTTTATAATCTCACGTCGTAAACACACGTGTTGCTGATAGAAAAAGTTTAAATGATAAAATCGTGTTTTAAAATTTTGTCTACGCTCTTTGTTACATGCTCTCCCACTAAGTAATCGGCTTTATTAAGTAACACTAGCTGGGCCGTTTAACTTCATTTTATGCTGTAATAAAAATTCCTCTGCCTGCACTT
The DNA here is from genome assembly GCA_015832385.1 of Elymnias hypermnestra. NCBI lineage: Eukaryota > Metazoa > Arthropoda > Insecta > Lepidoptera > Nymphalidae > Elymnias > Elymnias hypermnestra. The sequence continues at coordinate 29,625 of JACTOM010000006.1, read as the reverse complement.
GAATGTGTAAAACTCAAAAGTACAGAGCCATCTATTGTATTTCGGTATTTGGTTTTATTTTTGTTGTCGCGGATAACTTCCCGTGCACACACCTCTATGGCATTGCCAACCAGTATCCTTGATCTAAAAGCACTGGGCATCCCCTGTTTCGTTAGTTTCTGTTGTCACCACCATCAGGTGTAGTAGAAGATGCGACGGCAGTGGCAGATCTCTGATTTGAACAATCGGATAGATTTAAATGATCCCACCGGGCAAAATGCTCAGGGTATCAGAAGAGGACGCATGGGACACGCACACACCTTCACGGGATTGCCAGCCAGCACACAAGAGCAGCAAACTATGGGCGTCCCTGTCTCGTGAGCTCCTGCCGTAACCGCCTCCTGAGGCAGGCGATGACGGCGAAGACGACGCAATGGCAGTGGCGATACCCGGATTGGACAACTCACGGATTTGACCTGTATGGACTCGCTAGCGTATGGTAATCTATTTTGCCCGCAATCCTTATGATTGCGGGCAAAATAGATTACCAGGCGTCAATTTGATGCCAGAAGACGACGCTCGGGTAAGGGCCGCACCCCTCAACTGCAAGAATAACCCAGGAGAACCGGGCAAAAATAAACATCCGGCATCACCGATGTCCGAGAAAATTAGCCCGTGTATCGAGACCCGTACTCCACAACTGTTGGTTATGAAGAACCGCATATTATTTTCGCGGAACCCTAATTCGTTAGACTGCAAAGTGCGTCCGGGTTTGCTAGTATTTTGTAAGAAATAAGGAAGAACAAGCTACGTAAAAACGAACGCTCTTTACGTAATTGAAACCATTAACTTTCGAAATAAACCTTGTAATACAAAAATATTTTCCGACGAGAAGCGTTGTCAACAGCAAAAAGGTGAAACCGGCGCCAATGCTGGCATCGCTCCAGCTTCACTATTTGCCGCTTGTGAGTATTTTTCACATCGCATTGTTTGAACATCTCAAGAATACATGAAATATTGCTTTGTCATAGGGATTTACGGTTTAAGTCGTTTTTTATCACCAATAATTACTTATAAGGTCTATATAACAGCAGGCTTTGTGGAAATTAATTTTAATTATGTTTTATTTCTTTATCATTACTACACATTGAATATACAAAAAAATATATTTAAGTTAGTTTATTTAGTGTCGCAAAAAAGGCGGTCTTATCGCTTTGAAGTGATTTCTTCCTTCAGAGAGAAAGTCAAGAGTGCTTAGGTAGGTGGTGCGAAGGAGAAAAACTTACATGTATTTATATAAATATATAACAAAAGAATGTAAACATACTAATACACAAATATAGGAAAAAAGAAAACGTTGATACATATACATAATAATAAGAAATTGAATCAAAAACTAAAGTTATATAAGTAAACACGTTCCACTGTAAGTAGCAGCCCGTTAAAGTCCCACTGCTGGGCACAGACCTCCTCTCACTCATAGGAGAGAGAGGGTTTTTTAGAGCATAGATCCACCACGCTGCTCCACTGCGGATTGGCAGGCATAGTACACAAGTGTACTCTCTATTCCTTCACTCTCATAGTCCGACGTGACGGCAATCCGACACGACCGGAGAGAGAGATCAGGCGCAGGACCGACGGCTTAACGTGCTCTCCGAGGCACGGGGGTGGATCACACCGCCAACTTCCCAACTACGGGCAAAGAAAGTCTTAATAGAAAACTGAATATCGATTTCGAATTGGCCCGACCCGGGAGTTGAACCCAGAACCTCATTTCTGTAGTCGAACATGCTAACCACTAGACCAATGCAGTTACGTTCTACTGAAACCTACATAATTAACAATCATTTGCCACTTCCATGAAGGATCATCACTTAATAACAGTTCAGTTGAGATACGATTTGGCTAATTTTTTGGGTTGAGAAAGTCAGAACTTTGCATTAGAATTTCAATAATTCATATTCAGTTTTATACTACTGCTTTGATTTCTAAAGTAAATAAAATATAGAGAATTTTAAGATACATACATACATACATAGCACCACGCCTCATTCCCATAGGGGTAGGCAGAGACAACATCCTTCCACTTGCCACGATCCTTGCATATCTCCTTCGCTTCTTTCATTCTCATTAAACCTTTCATACAAGTTCGTCGGTTTAGAGTACTCTTGACCTGGCCGTTATTTAAAATGTCCTGGATTTGGTCCAGGAACGTTCGCCTTGGTCTTCCCCTTCCAACTTTCGCATTCACTCTTGACTCATAAATCCTTTTTGTCAGTCTCCTTTCATTCATTCTCTCTACATGCCCAAACCATCTAAGCATACCTTTTTCAATTTTAGTCACTACGTCTTCTTTTATACCACAACGTTCTCTTATCACACTATTTCTCACTCTGTCACTCAGTTTTAATCCACTCATGCTTCTCAACGCTCTCATCTCTACCGCATTTATTTTACTTTTGTGATTCTTCTGCCATACCCAACTTTCACTACCATACATAAGTGTTGGCACCAACACTCCAGCATGCACTGCCAGTCTAGCCCTTTGAGACACCATCTGGCTATTCATAAAAGCATGCAGAGCACCATTTACCATATTCCCTGCATTCACTCTCCTTTCGATATCACTTTCACATGTTCCATCTTTTGTAAATTTAGATCCCAAGTATACAAATTCTTTCACCTCTTCCACTTGTTCCCCATCTATCAAAATATTGCCATTCATCATAGAGTATTTTAAGGTATATGTTATAAATTCTAGTAGGCTGCATAAAATTAACAACTCATTTAAGGGTAACTGTATACGTTTCTATAATAAGCTCCCACAAGACGTTTTAGAGATGTTTGTTAGAAGAAAGTTGATAGAAAAATCGTATTATAAGTTGCAAGATTACTAAGACGATAGAAACGCGTGGGAGTGAACGAACTGCTCTAATTAGAATTGAAATATATTAAACTAATATGATATTGTAATGATGTTGGTAACAAAAAAAAAAAACAAAGTACCCCTCGTAACTTTAGATTTTGAGTCGTTTTTGAGTACCATCATCAGACGGACATTAGAATTAGTGTGGAAAAGAAAAAAAAATATTATTTGACGATTCAAAAGTGCTGTAACATGCCTACTTGAATAAAAATATTTTGATTTTATTTGATTTGATATACATAATAAAATTCTCTACAAATGGGGCTAGTATTCAAATATTATATTCTATTATTTGAACTATGTCTAAGTGTAGTCGCGTTCCCTAAAACTAATACATTTGTATATATATGTAGGCCAATACAATATTGTTTTGCTAAACACAGGTCTCATTTTAATGGATGAGTACAAAAATAATACACTACAATGTGAAACAACTTGATTATTCCAACGTTGATTCCATTTTAATTGTGACACATCACAAAAGTGAAGTTTTGATACGAAAATATCACAGTAAAGTTTTCATTTACGGCCCGTTTTAATACAGGGTAAGCCAGTACGATGGAATGCACGCGCTAACGCGTATGAACAATATGCACTCATCCATCGTTCCACTTTCGCTATGGAATATGAAACTTTTGCCCTACATGGTCGAAGTTACCCCGTATTTATTTCAAGCGATATACGTGGGCATGTAACATAAATCCTCTTAATAGACTGGGTGTAATTTGATAAAAAAATCTTGCGTGTGTTCCAGTAGACAGAAGAATGGTTTAAATCCACAATTCGATCCGATAAATAAGGATTTTACATTTAACGGCCTTATGAATACTCACTTTGCTAGCACAAGATATGACGAACTCCGTTCACAAACAATTCATAATAGATAGATAGATAAATACTTTAATGCACACAACATGCATAGGCGGTCTTATTGTATCAGCAATCTCTTAACAGGCAACTTTTGAATAAAGGAAACTGTGAAGTGAAAGAAGCCAGGTATGTAGCCATGTATCTATGTATTCAGTAAATTTATTTATATACAAACTTTTTAATTAATTATATATTTAAAGACAAAATTTTGTAAATGGAATATCGAAGATGATCCATATTTTGGGGAATGATACAAAAAATGGCATACGTTTTTCTCTTCATGTTTTATCTCCTAAAGAGGTGACGCATAATAAAATTATTGAGAGGTAAAATACTAAAAATGTATTGAAGTGACGTTTTTGTGTATTAAGTAGCAGCCCATTAACATACCACTCCTGACTCATAGGAGAGAGAGATTTTATTACCTACTAGTAGATTGGCGAACTACCATCTAAGACTTCTCATCAATATGTAAATATAAATAAAATGATTTCAAGATTCTGGCGTAACATTATCTGTAAATAATGATAAATTTTTGAACAAATATTTGAAGTGTATTTGATAATTTTAGTTTAGAAATATGAGGATATTTTAAATTAAATTAAATTAAATTAAAAACCTTTTATTCGATTCAGTCACACTTAACTACATACAACAATAATACAATAGACAAATATACTGGATACATTATAGATAAAATTTTATTATAGTTAAATGTGACACCGACGTGGGAGCACCGCTCAGCTACTAATGTGGGACTTTAGCCCAACGCTGGTTTTCAGCGGCGACCCTAAATATATCATATTATAAATAAATATACTATATACAGATAAATAAATAATAATAAACAATAAATGAGACATAAATAAATAAAATAAATGAGACGAGAACGTCAGTATCAGCCTTTGCTGTTGTATAAAATGATTACTTAAAATTTAAAGGGGATAGACGTGTAGGGGTAAATAAATAGTGGTTATACGATGAATATGGAAAGATGTTATATATTTCATATGGGATGGGCGGATGAACAACTAATATATACTAAACAATGTAAATATATAATAAAATAAATATCATATAAGAGTCTACTGGAGTGGAAAATGACAAGGAAGTAAGGGATGATGTTAAATGCCTATGAAGTTTGGCACTGCATGCGAAATAAGTGCCACTTACACTTTATTTTAAATGATTTGGCCGAATTTGATCGCCAAAGAGGCGGAGGAATCGTGTTCCAGCAGTGTGTGGCAGCATATTTAAAGCTACCCCGAAAGGCTGCTGTATTATGTGCAGGCACAGTCATCAGCGACGAAGAGCCGCGTGTGAAGTGTATAATGTTGCGGTCACATGGCCAATTAAGCTTGTTATATAGATAAACCGGTATTCTATATTTTGCTACCCCAAACAGCATAGTTGCAAAGTGCAATTGCCTTCGAAAATCCATCTTTAGGACTTTGGCATCATTTAAAAACGGCGTCACGTGAGATCTTGGCGGAATATTAAAACAGAACCGGGCACAGGCATTTTGGACGCGCTGGATAACATTTTTTGTTCTTGTTAACAGTCTCGGACCTACAACAGTGTCAGCATAATTTAGTTTAGATAGTACTAATGCCTCGCAGATGTTAATACGAACACTTGTACTGATAAATGGTCTAATTCTGTATAGTAAATTGAGCCTGTAGAAGCAGTTTCTCACGTTGTTCAGAACAAATTTTTCAAAACGCAAGTTTTCATCTATGAGGACACCCAAGTTACGTGCTTCTGTCACTCTCTCAATGTTGCTATTATGCAGTTTAATCGTAATACTTTGGTTTGATATTTTCCGAACCTGATTACGTGACCCGAAAAGCATATATTTGGTTTTCTGCGGGTTTAGCTGCAAACAGTTAGCCTCGGACCAGACAGCGATTCGTTGTAGATCCTCGTTTAGTCTACGTACAGCTGACTGGACTTCGCTAGGTTTACAGGATATATACAATTGAATGTCATCCGCATATATATGATATCGACAATTTAATATGGTCTTAGTTATATCCGCACAATATAGAGTGAATAACAGGGGACCAAGAATGGATCCCTGTGGTACTCCTCTGGTAATTGCTCTGCGTACAGAAGAAGTTTTACTACCGTCGTTATTAGTGACTTCAACTTGCTGCGTTCGGTTATTAAGATAGCTGTCAAACCACTTTATAGCATTTGGACTGAATCCATAAAATTGCAGTTTTGCTAGTAATAGTGACAAGTTGATGGTATCAAATGCCCTGGAGTAATCCAATAGAACCAGAATGGTGCCCTCACCTACATCTTGCGCAGTCAAAATATTATCTACAACATCAGATAGTGCCGTAGACGTACTTCTATGTTTCCTGAAACCAGATTGCAAGCATGGCAATAAATTATTTTCTTCCACAAAATGTGATAGCTGAGTGTGTACAACTCTCTCCAACACTTTAGAAATACATGGAAGAATGCTAATGGGTCTCAAGTCCTTATACTCTAGCGGATTATTGATTTTGGGTATAGGTTTAATAATCGCACTCTTCCACTCTTCAGGAAATGTGTTTCCAAGTATGGAGGCATTTATTATTGTGCAAAGACCATCAGCTATGTGATTCAAGCAAATTTTTACCATTTCCAATGATAAACCGTCTGAACCAATAGCGTTAGACTTTAAGCTTCGTATGATTTTTAAAATAATTGTATCGTCGACTGTTTGTATATTAAATTCCTCTGCGACTATTCTATTTGTTGTGAAGTAATAAATGTAGTTAGGACACGGATCCCGCCTGCCAGGAATATCCAGAAAGTGCTTGCAGATTTGGTCAGGATGATTGAGATTATCAGGTAGCACACAATCTTTCTTATTATTAAAAGTAATATTTGACTTAAGATGTTTCCAAAGACGTGATGGATTATTTGCATTATTATTTATGTAAACAGAATAGTATGCTTGTTTTTCTCTAAAGAGTGCCAACTCAACATCTGATTTCAATTCTTTGTAATAATCCTCATTCCTATCTAGATTGGTTCGCCGTGCCACAGAATGTGCGTCATCTCGTGCCTTCATCATTAATTTGATATTATACGTTATCCACGGATAATTTTTTTTTATTAACGCTGCTTTTAATGGCGCAATTGTGTCAAATACTGTAAGTAAAGTTATTGTAAATTTAGCGACCATATCATTTACATTGTTCAGCACTTTTAAGTGATTCCAATCAAAAAGGGACAATAATGTATGGAGTTCATCGATATTGATGTTTTTAATTTGTCTATACCATATGCGCCTAGACTTCAACTTTTCCTTGGGTATATTTAATAGACAGGCAATGAAAGCGTGGCTACTAAGTTCCTTAATATAGTCTACGTCAATTTGACGCACGGGCGCATTTGTGCAGACCACATCGAGGAGGGTCTCACTATGAGTAGTGAAATGTGTTGGCTCATTTACATGCTGAGTTAAATGAGTGCAGATAAGAAATTCAGTAAGCATTTTAGTGTTGACATTGTTCTCTTCCAAGTAATTAATGTTAAAGTCACCTAACAACGCAACATAATCATAGTAAGTAAGTGAGCCATAGGTTTCCATCAACGCTTCTAGAAACGTTCGCGTGTTTAGCCAGGGTGGACGATATGCCGTTCCAATAATAATTACTTTGCCACCTACGCTTACTTTAAGCCACATTTGCTCCACCGTAGCTGTTTCGGGGTGAGCGAAAGTTCTAGCAGTTACTCCATTCCTGATATAAAAGCCTATTCCACCACCTTTATTACGAATAGCAGTTGGACGTGGTTTATGGCGCAAGCGGTAACCAGGTACAATCGGGGCCCGTCCACTTTCTCCTTCTCTTATCCAGGTTTCATTAATTGCCATAATGTCTACCTGATGGCGATTCATAGCCACCAAGAACTCATCATGGCCCGTTCCCAGTGAGCCAGGATTCAGAAAGCCAATTTTTAGTCTACGTTGAGGTAGCATATCGATGTACATAACATATTATTATATGAAGTTTTTGGAAATAAGTAAATACTAATATCTTTCCTTGGAGACACAAATATAGGCATGGAATAAAGTATAACATGCAAATATTTTTTTATAATAGACAGGGAATAAATAAAATTTATATGTATAGAAGTTATATAAGTAAGACACACAGACATATATGCGAAAACTATACAATGAATAGCTTTCAATGGTTACGACAAGATAACTTATTCTAAGTAATACTAAATATTTTCTTAATTTACATTTTATAGATATATGCTTACCAATATAAGTAAAAGACAAAAGAGACTTTACAAAATAGTCGGAGTAAAAACATATTTCTTGTTGTATTGTATATAATAATAGTAATAATGCGTAGTAAGTGTTTTCTATATCTGAAATTCATTTGTAAATAACTTATAATACAGCACTGAGGATATTTCTAAACAATAACTATCAAATAGACTTCAAACGATAGTTGCTGTTCAGATATCATTATTCAGATGAAACGAGAAATGAATCAAGTGTTAAATTTAATTTGGTTTGTGTTAGAATAAAGTGTTATATCTTTTTATTGATATAATTATTTCAAATAATTATATCAATTACTTGGGTTTCCTATTTGTAGTATTTACAACCCATTTACGATATAGATGGCATTTGGAGCGGTTGTATCTGTATACTTCCTGTTTCCATTAGATAGAATTGACAATTTGTATGCGAATTGGTAACCTCAATGAACATAATAAGCATTCAGACGGCCAAATGTTGTTTCAGATAGTGAAAAGTATAGAATGCAAGTTCTTTTGTATATATTTTTTTGTAATAACTACACATAATAATATTTTGTTTCACATTATACACAAACATCTGCAATTTCTTTTATACATAATATCGTCAAATATAGGTACGCATCGTCGCTTCAACCGATGGACGTTCACTGCTGTACATAGGTCTCGCGTAATGACGTCCACAAGGCCCGATCTTGCGCCGCCTGGGTACAGCGGCTACCGTCTACACTCTTTATATCATCGGTCCACCTTGTGGGGGGTCTGCCTACATCACGTACCGCCACACCCAGTCATATTTGAGAACTCAGCTTTCGAAATTGTTGGCAAATACATATACCTGGGACATATAACCCAGCTAGTTAGGTCCAGTTTCGAGAAAAAGATCAACCGCCGAATCCAACTCAGTTGGGCAGCGTTCGGAAAACTACGTTAGATATTTTCGTCCAAAATCCCTCAGTGCCTGAAGACCAAAGTCTTTGAATAGTGCGTGTTGTCAGTGATGACCTAAGGTTCTCAGAGGTGGTCGCTGACTATGGGCCTCATACGAAAGCTCGGAGTCACAGCTCGGAGTCAGCATCCGATGGAGAGGGCTATGCTCGGAGTTTCTCTACGAGATCGAATCAGAATTGAAGAGATCCGTAATAGAACCAGAGTTACCGTTAGCACAAGTTAGGTACGCATATTACATTATTTCCAATAAACGATTGATGATGATATTAAAAAACAGCCAAAGATCTGAAATTAGGTAAGCCTACAACAATAGTTTTGATTTACTTGCAATATTATCTACCATAGTCGAAACTAATGCAAGATATATTAAAAAAATAAGAGTGAGTGCGTACAAAGTACACGTGTCAGAAAGGAAACGTCTTTGGCAAACTAATGTTTAAGTCTTGTTTATATTTATACAAATCTAATACTTTTGATTTCCGAGACTTAGAGGAAGAGAAAAAGAAAGGTATGTTAGGAATTTAATAAATATGTCATGAAAACATTGTAAGAGTCAAAAATTAATACAAATAATTTATTGAAATCACGACTGACGAATTGTAAATAAAAATTCCAGGTGTATTTTGTCAATATTATAAATTATTAATTACATTTTGTTCCTGAATTTAAAATATATAAAAGAAAATTTATGATATGTTTTTTTATATTTTATGAAAAATAGTATATTAAATGACGAGTGGCCAATTAAAATGGCACATGTTATTTGTTAATGTTAAAACTACCTAACCTTCAAACGAATTTGCATAAAAAACACTGAACATCTTCGTGACACTAATCACGCGTTTCATCCGTAAAAAAATTACCCTCATGCGCTTAAAGAAGTTTCACTTCTACAACTTTGTATTTCTAACCTGATAAGTCATTACCTAATTCGTGCCTGTTTATTTGAAAGGCATTAATTATACAACATTCATATAGCGAGGTAAAGAAACGTCACATTCTCTGCGGGAAACTCCATAAATAAACATTTAATTACAATAATGTCATATGTCGTCATAAGTTATTAAGCCCCTAGACGCACAACCTAATTCACGCGCCTTTTTACGGAAGCGGTAGTGTATGATAGATACAACCTAATTATGGTGAATAACGTAAAACACAATAATATACACTCATTTGCAACATTTTTGAAGTAAAACTTCTTTAGGCGCATAAGCGTAATATGTTTACGGATGAAACGCATGATTAGATGTGCAGCCTTTTTATGCCAATTCGTTTGAAGTTTAGGCAGTTTTAATATTTACAAATAACATGTGGCATATTAATTTCCCACTTGTCATTTAATAATTTAATATACTATTTTTTATAAAGTATAAAACAAAAATATTTCAAAGTATTTTCTAAATTAAAGATTCAAAAATAAAATTTCATTAATAATTTCTAATATTGACATTAAATATGTGGCATTTTTATTTAAAACTCGTAGTTTGAGATTTCAATAAATTATTTGTATCAATTTTCGACTTGTTAAATATTTTAATGACAATTAAATTCCTAACATATCTTCTTTTTCCTTCCCTCTAAGTCTTGAAAATCTATGTTTTCGAGTTGTATAAATATAAACAAGACTTAAAAATTAGTTTGCCAAAGAAGTTTCACTTCTGCCGTGTGTACTTTATACGCAAGCACTTTAATTTTTTTATTGCTGGCAGTTATGCGCTTGACTGTGATCACACCTGATGATAAGTGATGATGCAGCTAAGATGATAGCGTGCTAACCTGAGAAGATGCAATTTACCTTTTATGTTTTCTACACAGCATCGTACCGGAACACAAATCTCTTTGATTGGTGATATGCCTTTGCTGGTAGGATGGTATTAGAAAATACAATTTCCTAAACTCACCTTACCGGAGATCGAACCCGGGACTTATGATAACAAAGTACTTATGATAACAAGAACTACCACTGCACCAGCAAAGCCGTAAATATATTGTTAAAACTTATTTTACATCGCCTCAAATTTTTTCGTCAATCTATCGTTTGTCGCATTATACCCAACCACAGCCCCAATAGTGGTATAGGAAAAGGCGGTGGGCAGAGCAGCTAAGAGAAATATGGCGACACCCGTCAGCTGACTGTGTAGCGTTTTTATTCTCACTCATTTGTGAAAATGTTCAGTTAAATACCTGCAATCCGAAAAGAAGTTTGACTTCAACTTGTGAAACCACAAGTTAGTTTTTTAATAACATTTATTACAACTTTCTTGCCTTTGTGTTCTAGTTATCGATTTATTTCAGATGGCGTCGCTAGCGCGTGGGAATTAGAGGCCCTAGATTCTATTTCCGGCAAAGTTAATTAAGAAAATTTTATCTTCTAGGTCTGATGGGACGCTTTAGCCAAGGCTAGTTTTTGCTCTGCCAGAAAATTGATGTTATGTGGAAATCGTTAAGACGCAAACAACTTCACATATTATAAAGTGATAGATCACAGAAAATTCTAGAAATAATAATAATGATGTAAGATTAAAAAGTTTATTATTGTTGTATTTATGAGAAGTACTCAAAATACAACCTATTTTTACCAAAGACCGAAATTGATTTATTCTATAACTCTAACATTAAAAATTGCAGCAATTAGTTTCAGCAGTTGACCAGTGTCCTTTTATAATTCTATTGTCATAAAAGAATAATAAGTTAAGTAACACCGTATTAATGTCCCACTGCTGGGCACAGGCCTCATTACTCAAATGAGAAAGGGTGTTTAGAGCCACCACGCTAGTTCACTGCGGATTGGCGGGCTACACATGCACCAAAATTACTGTCGGTATTTTCAGGTTTCCTCGGGGTTTTTCCTTCACTGAAAAGCATATCAATGGATTACATAAAATAATTAAGCACCACAGTTTTAGTGGTGTTTTCCCACTGCGATTCAAAACTGCGACTTTTTTGAACGAAAATCCATTAGAACATCAAGTTTTATATATATCTATGTAGATTCAGTATATATATATTTCAGATACATATACACATGTATGTTCAGTCTTGTCTATGTACACTATTAGCACACGGTACCTGGCAGGATATTATGTCCCATTACGATCTGGGACGGGTTAATTGGCACTATTAAACTCCGAAATTAATGTAGGTGTCATGTTTTGTTAGAAGTTATACGAGTTAGTGTCATTTTAACTTTACAGCTTACATATAGCGTAACGTTTTAAACTTTAACGGAGAGAGTATACTTTGTTATAAATAGTAGTATTAGTTTTTATTGCGTGTTACGATCGTAATATAATGTGTTATTTCTAAATATTGCTTGTTTTTAAAAGTATAATAAAAAATTGAATTCCTAAATCATATACACAATTTCAATCTACGATATGCAGATGATACTACCGTATTCTTACTTCTCCAATAAATGGAACGTGTAAGCCTAGACTTTGGTTTGAAGATAAACCACAACAAAACCAAGATGATGATTGTCGACCGAGGCAAAGAAAACTCGCCAAGCCTCACAGAAATAGCACACTGTGACTTTGTACAATCATGCGTCTACCTTGGAGCTCTTATCTCGAACCGATGAGGTTGCCTAGATGAAATCAAGAGACGCATGGCTATGAGTAGAAGTGCAATGGACAAGCTGAAGAAAATATGGAGGAACAGAAACATCACAAAAGCCACCAAGGTTCGGCTCGTAAAATCACTGGTGTTTCCCACACTCTTGTACGCCGCCGAAACATGGACCCTGCGACAAACCGAAACCCACAAGATAGACGCTCTGGAGATGCAGTGTTGGAGGAAGATGCTCGGAATCGCTTGGACTGAGTTTCAAACGAACGCCTCCATCCTGGATGATCTTGGCATTAAAGAGCACCAATCCACTCAAGTGCGCAGTCGGATCCTAATTTTTTTTTGGCATATCCGTCAGCGTCCAAATAACTCCATAGAACTCTTGCCATTCAAGGGAAGGTAGAAGGCAACAGACCTGGAGGGATATCCCTGATGACATGGACAGACCAAGTAAAGGCAGCGGTGGGAGCTCCCGTGCATGAATGCGCCCGATTAACGGCGAATAAGCTAAGGTGGCGTGGCGTCGTGAAGCAAGTACTGTCTGTATCGGGAACGTGATGACCACGACCACTCTGACAAGAGTGAAGCGACAAAGAAGAAGAAGAAATCTATCATGCCCCTGTAGTCATTTAACATTTCACTTGAGCTTTCAATGGATGAGGCTGTAAAATTCATAGAAAAATAAAATGAACTAATGTTATGGGTATATAAAAAACTGTATTAGCATCAAGTGCCAACGAATGCAGGAATAAAAAGATTAAAGTGGATGAATGTTGAAGATTATTTAAGCGACAAAGTTGTTTGGGTTTGATTCTAGGTGCAAATGAAAGCTGGACACGTTGTAACTTACAAAACTATATTAGAAGGAGTAACCGTTGAGTTTCTTGCCGGTTTCTTCTTAGCGGAATTAACTTTCCGAACTGATGCTAGATATATTACCAACGAACAGACTACTGACGAATCAAAAGTGCTTTTTAAGCCTACTTGAATAAAGAATATTTTGATTTTGATATTATTAATGATTACAAATTTTAAATACGATATACAATAGATTAAGACGACTGTTAGCTAGAAATAACAGTAATAATTGAACATTAAATTTCTAGGTATATTCCTATTGTTTAAGCAAAAAACAGTCGCTGGCTGATTTGTTTCGAGGTATTCACAACTACTTGCCGGTTTTACTTTAGTGATGTAGAAGCTCACTTAGAATGCATTTATCCATAGTCACACGGGTTCAGGATCTACTGGTATAATATCGCCGGGAAAAACATCTTGCCGGCGTCTGTTTATAAAAACAAATTAACGGAATTTTAAAAGTAAGTACGTTTAAGTTAAGTATTCTATAGACAAAATGGCAGAGAAAATTAATCTAGTTAACTTGTTAGTAACTACTACATGAGTAAAGTAATTTTCTTGCAACTGACGACGCTATATCAAATAAAACTTTAGATGAATAATCCCGAAACTATAGCAAGTTATAAAAGATGATTTCGTTAATAGAACCATGTTCGTTTATCAGCTTAGTACCACAATCGTCAATTTTTTAAATTTATTTATACCTCACCAGTATGTAAGTGATGATACAATTTAATGTGGCAATAGGCTAACCCGGTAAAAAAATATTTACCTATGATGGCAATTAGAGAACATGTTTAGAAGAAAACTTCTTTAGGCGCGCTGTGCGTTTTATTTTGTGGGTGTTAAATGAAACTAAGTCGTCACGCTCGACTATGTAACGCTCGTTTTGGTAAAGTCGACTCTTATCGACTAAGGGAGCGCGGGAGTAATAATCAATGCGTCACTACTTATTGTTAATTCAATTTTTAATATAACATCACTGACAACAGATTCCTTTTACCAGTTATCAGAATGCAAACTTTTATTATTTCTATCCCTTGGTGGCAATGTTGGCTAATGGTGCTAGTACTCGCTTTATTGGCAGAGGTTTGGTTTAATTCCGGGCAGGGAAAATTTTGGATAACTTCCACTTTTTTTAAGTTTGCTAGGGGACTTCGGCCGTGACTAGTTGTCACCCCTTTTTTTTCACGGGGGGAAATCTTATAAATATACCCAGCGTCTTGGGGGATAGGCCTGGTGATGTAGGATTATACCCACTAAAACCTCCTCAGTGGTCCTCTTTGGTACATGTAACGTGGCACCAGGATATCCGTAGGAACTTTCGTCTGGTACCGCCATTGTGCGATGACATGCTCATCCCGTGGTCTTACTGCAATGTAGCTTAAGGCCACGTAAGCTACATTTTTCTCGGGGTTGTCTACAATAGAATTTTGCGAGCCCCCACTCTCACCGCTTGCAACCCTCTTGGTGAAGCGTTGAACGACTGCTATTCAGTAATGCTGCCACTGCGTCTACGTCTCCGTGTGGGATCGGCCCTTTCGGCAGTCTCCTTTTCCATGGCCGCAATTACTGGAGAGAGGTCGCCCATCTGCCACTAATAGATTAGTTGCCTCCCTACCAGCAAAGATGTGCCGCGAAACAAAAAAAAATCGTTTCTGTAAGATGATGTCTAGAAATTATTGAAAGAATACCCATTAAATTGATTTGTATTATTATTATAATATATAAGTTTTTTTATTATTATAATTACCTTTAGGTATGTAGATAATATGTGTATGTCTATTTCTATAGTAACACCGCCTACCTTCTCTTTCTTTTCTTTGACTGTCTCCCAAACCGCAAGGGTTGTCGGGAAGAAATCGCTATGTAGTGATAAGACCGCCCAATTGCACACTAAATTTAGTTAACTTTAAATTATTGTATTTTTCTTTTGTCCTACTTCTGTGGGGTTCAATAAAGTATACATCTATCTATCTATCTATCTAAATTTCTAACCAGATTAGCGCACAAGGTCTTAGATTCATCCATCACTTACCAACAGATGATAATACAGGTCCCATCCTTTATCAGAACACCAACAAATTAGAAAATACATATTCCTAAATTGACGTTGCTAGGAATCAAACTAGAAACCCTGCAAGAAAAGTATTATGCTAGCAAAGCCATCAAAAATACATAATTGTCAATTGTAAAAATTATAAATATTCTTTTACGTAACACAAGCTTTCTTGTAAGTAACTCGGGTCTCGGTATCATTGTGTACATAATATTTTACATTTCGGGTAATAAATTGTTTCGCAAGACGTAATTTGATATGATTTATTATGTAGGTAAAAGAAGATGATATATTTATCGCAGTATAAATGATAAAGAGGCATGAATTTAATATTAAATCATGTTGCCCAAAACCGTAACATTGTTATGTTTGTAAATATAATTAATTGTTGGATATATATGAAATAAGTGGACCAAATATAAAGTTAATAAACTCACTATACACAAGAATAAAAAAATATCTATTTGTAATTAGCTATTATATATTGAAGCTTATGAAAAACAAAATAATTTTCTTTGTACAACGTAGGATATTCTAAAACTTAGGATTCCGTTATCTCTACGAGAACGAGAAATTTCAGGCGTATAGATACTATTACATTTATTCGAAAGAGATTTGTTTGTAACTTCGACTGATGACGAATACCAATACAGTTTTGATAAAGCACTTTAATTAATTAATTTAAGAACTTTAAACTTTTAAGTTACCTCTCAATAAAGTTTTCTAAATTCGGCTCGTCGGAAATCGAACTCATGACCTCCCCTCCGTATCTTAAAATGAAAGTAGCCAATGTTATTCCTAAATACAGCAGTTTCACTAATTCAAGGGGCACATCCGCTTAAAATTAAATCAGACATTTAAAAAATTAAACAAATAGAATAAACAAATTGTTAGTAATTGTTACAAAGCATATAATCAAAATATTGATATAGACTTAACTATATTCTTAAGTTACAGTAAATGATATTATCATTTATATTACTTTTTTTACCTTTTAATAACAAATAACAAATTAAAATACAATTTTTACCTTACGAATTGTTTAGAATCTATATACAAAATAGTAATTTGACCACACATCAGGTGAGTGAAAATTGGACTCCCTAATTCTTGTGTTTTGGATTTCACATATGGTTATGCAGCTTACCTTCATATCTTTGCCACTTTTAAAGCGTAAAAAGTCTGCTTTTTAACCAATACAATAAAATGCAACAATAGACTTGGTTCTACACTCATTTTATTACAACCAACACATCGGTAAGCAAACAAAATTAAAATACATTACATGGTATTCCATGTTAAAAAGCTTTTTCAAACAACAATAATCAAGTTTTCAGCGAAATTGGAACAACTGTTTAAACACAAGTTACCAATTGTGAAAGACAAGATTAAATTCAGGGTTTTCGTGCACGGGATTGCATTCGCTTAGAAATAAACGGCACTCGTTACAGTTGGTTGGGGCACACGAAATTCTTTCATGTGTACTCAGATGTTGGGTTCTAGAGCAGTTTGAATCGTTCAGTGAAAATAATCGCTATAGTAAAGTACAATCGTCGTCTGGACGGCTGCCAAGCCGTGCCGGTTCAAACATGCTCTTCTATGCGTTACGGTGCAATAGAATTTATCAATTGACATTTTATTGTTCGTCTCCATTTATATAAATATATATCACAAACATTGTTTACTACCTGGGGTGTGCGAATATTTCGAACTTACGAATTATTCGTAATTAATAATCGATTCGGAACTCGAATCGAATAATTCGAATATTTTCCAAATTATTTGTAAAGTTTTAAATTACTAGTGAATTTTCGAGTATTTTCAATTCAGGTTTCTTATATGCAATATTTAAATATAAATTTATCAGTCTATAATCTATCGTTCTTTCGACAACTTTGTGACACAATAAATTGTAAATTGTAGAAATATAGTAGAAGAAAATGACTCTCGGATGAAAATTTTTTCGGAATCTCTTGCCAATATTACCGATATTTATCGATTTTTTGGTACCGATAGAGATAAACATATTATATTGAAAATGAGCAATTGTATTCTCTGGGTTATTGATTTTTAAATGCAAAGTATATTACTCGTAAGTTGAATATTTCGATAGTCGACTTAAATTATCCAGAGATATTTCATTAATTTTCGAATTACTCGATTTTTTAGAATTATTTGTGGAATTTCCAATAATCCAAAAATTCGAATTTCAAATCGTAAATGGATATTCGATTCGAACGATATTCGCACACTCCTATTTACTACCTATATCCGTTATGGACTTTAAAACTTTTCCACCGATATACTCCAAACCTAATCGTAAGTAGTTTAAAAAAAATGCAATACTGCGTAGATGGTTTTAGATCAACAAGCTAACTCAATCATTCACTCACTCATATCGAGATATTCAAAAATATATAAACAATTTAACCAAAACGGGTTTCATTAGAAATGTATACGGTCAGTAAATACGGGCTTTATCTCGGAATCTACTGGTTTGTAAACTACGTGGATCACATAGCCGATTAAGCTAATTTATGATAAATACAGCAACCTTGAGTACCTTGATACAGGATGTGTATTTGTAGCTTTTCATTTGGTGATGTTAGGGCCATGGGGATCTGATGTATGAACTTATTCTGCACCCTTTGAGATGCATAAGTCTCTTTATATTTTTGAAAGACGCTCGTATTCCTACACTTTACCGCGTCGCTTGGAATAATCCGTAATATTTTTTGTAATGTATGTATCTCACAAATATATAAATATTTATAGCGTATATATTTATTATGTATCTATTCACTATTCTTACATTTATGTAGATAAAATGCTTATCAACTTTTTTCTTTAAACAGTTTTTTATGCCTAAAAGAGAATTTAACCTATTTGTTAAGAGATTGCTCGGTAATAAGACCGCTTTTACGTACTCTAAATTCCTAGCTATTTATAAGTAATAAACAAATCTGTAAGTTATATCTGAGTGTGTATTTTAAGTTTTCGATCCGATCATGTATAATTTTTATGTACCTTATTAAATAGTGGAATATATATATTTAATATAAAAATATTAACATTAAAAATTAACTTTACAGTACCAAAACAAGTTGAGTAATGAAAATTGTTAAATTGATCTTCATAGAAAATTAATATTAATTCATGTTCAGAATTTGTATTCGCTGGTCGGAAAGGGTTTTGTTGAACTTTATTCTATGTTTATTCTACATTCGTATAGATGTTACCCATAAAACTCTTTTTAGAATGTCATTAATATATTTTATTACTAATTGTGCGAAATTTAAAAGCGAAACTGTAAAAAAACATAATTTAGTAGGGATAAAATTTCAAGTAAGATATTTTTGATGTAAGTAACGAGAGATTGAAACAATTTTAAAATGCTGCTGAAAGTGAATACTTGAACCATGGTTTACATTGGCCTCGTTTTCATGATGCACTTTAATGCTGCTCTCAAGAGAAATTGCTTTCTTAGTTTGTAGTTGACAGCGTTGTATATGAAATATGTCATTTAGTATAAAATATGCAGGTTCGCTCATAGGGTGTTTTTAAAAGCTTTTATGGATTTTTTAAGTTCTTCGCTTGACTGTAATGTAAATTGATGGTTTTTGGCGGTTCAGCATAACTCCCATTTATGTCCCATATAATGGTTTTATATCTATAGATTTAAATAAAAACCTAGGATTACTTAAAAATTTAAGTAAAATATTTCTTATCCATATCGCAGAGACTTTCCTTTGACAACATTTTTGGTAAATGATAAAAGTTATTAATATTTCAACAAGAAACATATGCTCTAATTTTATTTATTCTTATGGATGTATTGATTATAAAATCCGTTTAGTGTGTGTGCTGCATAATTAACGAGTTAAAGTGTATTTATACATATATATTTGTAATATCTACGACACGTAAAACAAACCCACAATCACATTCGGTCACCCACAATCAGTCTCACTCAAAAGATATTTCTAAATAAATAAAGAAAGATTTTATCATTAGCATATAATAATAAATGGCCAGTAACCCATTACAAATTCTCCGGGTATTGTACATCAACATTTATTTTTGCAATAAATTTGATCTCAAGTAAGTGTAAAAGACGATCTTGGTGTGATATTTTTGTGAAAATATAGGCGTGACTTCGCGGTTTATTTGTAAAATTGCCCACGGAAAGGAATCGCCTTAGGCGCCCTTTGAACTGTGCCCTACAATAAACACTTCCAAGGACCGTGTATATGATTGCAAGGGACTGGCTTTATGACTTGAAACCGAAATTACTGTGTGTCGAATAAGATTGGATAAAATTTTATCGCTTGAATTTCAAAGGCATACTACACGTACTGTTTGGAAAAGTAAACGAAAAACCAAAAAAATATAATGCATCGAAAATTATTAGCCATTGTTTCAAATATTTAGTTGGTTAAATAAACTGACTGTTCGATTATGATGATGTAGTTTATTAGGATAAGTAGGATATGCGGCAGATAAAATAGTAGTGTTGCGGTTGAAACTTAGTATTAGATTCATTTCTTAAAAATTATTAATATACTTGTGATCTTAATCTATAAATGTAAATAAAATACAAAATATGTTTTTAGCTATGTGCCTTATAAACATTGAAAGAGTCCAACCGATGTGTCTCATACCAATTTCATTAGAAAGGCAATAACGCGAAGATGTCTTAAGACCACTTATCACACTCAACTATTACTAACAAAGTGACTTCTCTCGCAATGTAGACTAAAATTGCCCCAAATTTACACGAAATTAGAAACTCCGCGGATAACACATCAGGTAATAGCTGTTAATGAATAAGAATATTTATAAATCTTCTCCATTATACAATTTTATACGCAATGCCAAGGTATATTATTAGAAATTACACACCAACCAAATTAACAACTTTAATTCTCTTCACTATTTAAATATACACAACTTGCACTGTACTATTAATTACGCCACTATTTGAATTTATACAATTTAGCACTGCTTCTCTTAAAACAACTACTTCACGAAAGACTCACTTAACAAAATTGTCCGTTCATTAATGTTACCTCGCATTGCATAGCATTTCGTAATATTGTACAATGTCCTTGGTATTTTAAGTGTTGCCATTATACCACTCAATAGACTCCCAACATTTCAAGGCCATCCAACTAGGCATAGTCTAACATTATGTTAAGTCATTTTCATTTTGAGGACGGTAAGAAGTAACAAGTCCCTTAAGATTTTCTGGAAAATCCTTATCACGTCCCTAATACTATTACACTTTGTACGTACATTCGTTACTTCTAAAGCAAAGAGAAAATCATTAGCATTTTTATTGCCACCGTAAAGAAGGGTACACATTTATGTGCACTCTGAATATTCATGCAGAATCTAGCGTATTTGAAATTCGACTTTAGTATTAACTACAAAGAAAAACTAAAAGTGCAGATCACAGCTTTGATGGTAAACGAAAAATAAATTTTTGATTACTTCTCAGTACCTAGATAAAAAAGAAGCAACATAAAAAATGACATCTTAATATAATTACATAGAAAGAAGCTTTTAAGTAAGCTTTCAATAACACTGCATCAAAAAAAGTATTTTATTAATTATCAAAATTTGAACAAGACGTACGTATATAGGTGGAGTAATATAAGTTATTTGTTTGAGCGGGCTACTCTCTACTTACATTGGTATTTAAAACATCTGATTAGATTTTAATATTAAATTATCGGGGAAAGTTGTAAAATATAAAAACGAGAAATTCTAAGCGTATAAACCTTACAGCCACAACTAAATGCATCCAAGTTTTACTACAGTACACCGATTACTAAGAGTCATTCAGTTGTAACTTAAAACAGTTTTACTATATATTTAAATAAAATTATTATAAATTATATATTTATCATGATATGGCCCTTTAAATTAAATATATTTAAATGATATAGGGTTTATAATTCCTACTGTTACTTCAGTCTCTCCCTATACACATTTTATTGAATATTTTTAAGAGTCAATAAAATATTTTGTTATTCATCCACTCAAGTTCAAATACATTTGTTTGTTGAACTTGTAGTGGATGGATTGATTGCATGACACTTATTCATTCAATATATAAATGTATTTCCAAATATATGTACGTGGTCATCTAATGATAGCGTACGTAAAAAGTTTAAAAGCTTCTTTCTATGTAATTAGTTAAACAAGTTCGAGCTAGTTGGCCTAGGAACTATATATTTTGTATTAGTAGTTTATATCTAATAATATAAATGTGTTTATTTACGAAGGTGAAGTAATATAAACACGGGAATACCCTTTTGAGGTTATTATAACCCATTATAGCGTAGTTCGGGTTAATTGGTATAGTAGAAGTAAATGTAGGTGTCATGTTTTGTTCAAAGTTATGTAAGTGAGCTTCGTTTTAACTTAATGGCTTATATAACTAAGTTTTATATGAAGAGCAACGAAGCTCTGATGTAAAGGTAATCTAACTTGTATCAAAGCTAAATAGTGAGTATAATGAAATTAATAATCGACTGAAGTTGAATTTATGTTTGAGTTATAAATTATAGCGCCCAATATTGGCTTTCTTGTAAGACTCGTTCTTCATAGAAATTCGGTCGCCGAGATTTCATGCGGTAAATTACTTCACAGGGATACCTATTTCGTTATTAATTTATATTAAATATGAAATTCTGAGAAGTTCTTTGTGTAAAAAAAGTAAATTGTTTTATTTTTGTACAAATGTGGAAGCCTATTTTACTGTTATATCAATGTGTTTTTGTTTATTTTATTTTGAATAGCCCTTACAAAAAGAAACAAATAAAAAGAACTTGGTGTGTTTACTGAGTTTATAATATATTGTCAATATAACTATTGTCAATAATGTCATAAATATTAAATTAAATGTGCGTGCGTACAAAGTACACATATCAGACGTGAAACATCTTTCGCAAACTAAATTTTAAGTCTTGTTTATATTTATACAGATCTAAAACTTGAGATTTCCGAGACTTAGAGGGAGGGAAAAGGGAAGACATGTTAGGAATTTAATGAATTTAATTGTCATTAAAGTGTCGAAAATTAATACAAATAAATTATTGAAATCTAAAATTATGAACTGTAAATAAAAATGCCACGTTTTTCTTGTCAATATTAGAATTTAAAATTTAGAAAAGAGAATTTGTGATGTTATATTTTTATTTAATATTGAATGAAAAATAGTATATTAAATTATTAAATGGCACGTGGCAAATTAAAATGCCACATGTTATTTGTAAATATTAAAACTAACTAACTTTCATACGATACACATCTTCTTGATCAAAATTTACCGTCATGCGCCTAAAGAAGTTTTACTTCAAACACAAATTTAAATGTAGTAGTGACGAGATGACTATATCTTTTTTGCTTCTTTTGTCAACTAGACTTAAATCGAACGAGTGTTATATAGGTGAGTGTGACGATTCAATTTCATTCATTGCCCACATAATAAAATGCATAACACGCCTAAACAAGTTACTTCAAAACTCTGTGTGAATGTTTTAAATTTGTAATTTAAACAATTTATCTTTATTGGATGTTTTGACTTATTTTTGATGTACTTTACTCGCAATTGTATTGAACCTTTTATTAACTTTTGCATTATCCCTTTCCTTATTTTAAGGCATTTTCAAGAATTCAGAATTTTAAAATTTTCGAAAATATTATAATTAGAACAAGGTAAATTTGGTATTAAAAAGAATAAATATATTCAATAATATTAATTACTTTGAAGAATGCTTTATTATAATGTCGAATCCATGTCGACATAGGAGTGCCCCTGAGTATTTAAGGAATAGATTTAAGTTTTACGATTCTGATGGACGGTGTTTAAGACCCTCTCGTGGTTTGAAACTTAGGCTCATACATCATAAACCAAGTTCTACTGTGAATTTTACACGGTTTAGGCTATAAAATTATGGAATGAGTTACCGCTGGTATAAGGGAATCTAAATCATTGGACATATTCAAGAAACAAATGAAGAATGATTATCTTTCACTAGGTTTTTAGTGACGACGACTATTGCACTATTTTATTTATAATAAAACCTAGTACAAATAGTCGTCGTATGTGTCTTATGTATTGATATATTAACAACTCATTTAAGTGTAACTGTATACGTTTCTATAATAAACTCCCACAAGATGTTCAAGAGATGTCAATCAATAAATTCAAAGTCTTTGTTAAAAGAAAGTTGATGGAAAAATCGTATTACAAGTTGCAAGATTACTTAGGTGATAGAAACGCGTGGAGGTGAACGAGTTGCTCTAATTTGAATTAAAATATAGTAAACTAATATGATATTATAATGATGATGGTAACAAAAAAAATACAAAATACCCGACTGAGTTTCTTGTGGGTTCTTCTCGGATCAGGGCGCGAAGGAACCCTCGAAACTTAAGATTATAAGTCATTCTTGAGTACCATCATCAGACGTATATTAGAATCAGAGTGTGGAAAAAAAATATTATTTGACGATTCAAAAGTGCTGTAATATGCCTATTTGAATAAAGATATTTTGATTTCATTCCATCATACTTTAAACAATCTCCCTAACCCTAAGGTTGCCTGGTGGAAATCGCTAATAAGCTATTAAGGTCGCCTATTTGTATTGCTCGCTAATTTTTGTTTTTTTGTATTTCTTTTGTGATGTTTTTGGTGTACAATAAAGTATATTTTATCTATTTTCTTTATCTAAGAGTTGATGTGGGAAGTAAGATGTCCGGTCATACTCGACATAGGAGTGCAAAGGCTTAAAAACTTCTTGATAGCATTTAAAATGGCAGATCTCGATCTCCTTTTTCCTTAACTATGTGTTGATTTGGATTTTCAAACCTTCAAGAATCATATTTTCCAGTAATCCTAGTTTTCTTCCACACTTGCTAGCAACAATATATCAATCAGTGTTGTTACTATTATATACGAGAGACAGGAGTTTTTATTAAGAAATATATTTCACTTTCTATTAAGCAAAATAACGGGCAGTGGACAATTTTATTTTCCATCGAAATTCTTTATAGACTACTAGCATTTCACAAAGGTGTTACCCTCGTATTTCCCGTAGGAGTATGGGGAAATCAATACTAAGTATCTAGTAATAGTAATCTCAGAGGAATAAACTATTTGAAACAGGGGTAGCTTTGTTACCAATGGGCAGTTTTATAATAATTCTGAAGAACATTATAAGTCTCCTTAAATAAAGAATATTTTGATTTTTGTTTCTTGATTAGTGACAGTCGATATTGCAAAAGAAATCACTTTGATTTTTCAAATATAACACTTTTGTTCATATTTTAAAACTAACCTACTGTGTAAACATATGTTAAATGTTGATGCAAGTTTGTTTCGACGCAATATGTGATAGTAATTGGAAATAGCTCAGGGTAAATTAAACTGCTGACGTAAAGTTTGCATTCACTCAGACTATACCGGCCAATTTATAATATAGCTACCGTAATCGGTACTCTAACTTTCCTATTTTGTAAACCGTAGCGTGAAATAAACCAACAAAAACTATTTCAAAATTTCTAAACCTTACATCTGAGTGTAGTTTGAACTGTTCAGTGAAAATTATAGCTGTAGTAATCCACAATTCCCGTCTGGAAGGCTGCCAAGACTTGCGAAGACATAGCCTTCTCAGGAATTTCAACACTGTTTCAGTTATCGAACTTATATGATTAATGTATATATTAAGAAGTGTAATTCAACAGAAAAAGTTAATAATATATGTAATTTTGATAAAACTTATGCTGGATATATTCCAAATTTGGGCATAGGATAGATTTAATTTTAAATTATATACAAAATATATATTTTAATGATTGCTAAATATGGGGTCTAGTGTCAAGTAAGTTACTTATACGATTGTCAAATATATATGGAGACGGAATTTAAGTCCCAAGTTTAAAGCCCATGTCAACTAGTTTGAAATAAATAAAAAGCAGCGTTATAATGTCATGTTACAGCGGAAGCTACAATGAGATTGAAGGTGATAACCGTTCGTCGGGAATGTTTTTAAAATGTAGGACATTCATTATTCAGAAATACTTAAAAGAAGATATCCACTAATTTGGTTATAGCAAATTGAGACTGTCAATTCACATAAGAAAAAATGGGATAATATTTGAAAAGTTTTTGTAACGTTAAATGATAATGAAATTTATATTCTGCCAGTGTATTATAAGTTAAATTTTAGTCTTACCAAGCGTTCAAGATTGGAAAAAATTACTACAAAATGATAAGAGCACCTTTTATTTGGACATATGTTTATATTAGGTACCTCCTGTTTTTTTTATTTATCACTGCTATTTAATAAAGCTAATACAGATACGTTGCAGGTCCTTGAATTTCAAAAGTTTTTTTAAACAAGAAATAGTCGTATTTTTTTTATAAAAACGAACTATCATGCGAAGAAAAGTTACTTTTTGACATCTTCAAAGACATCCCTATTCGAGTATCCAAGTTCGGAAAAAGAGTAACTGGTACACTGAAGCGGCAATGGATGTACGATATACGGGACGATTACACACAATTGAAAAGAATAGCACAGGAGAGAAAACTTTTCTACAAACTGACCGCTAAACTTCATTTTGAAGAAGGCACTCCATGATTATGATGATGACAAAACTGCGATGTTGATTAACATACACTCGATGTTAAATGAGTTTTCTTTCAAAAAAGACACTGTCCAGTATTTTAAGTATTTAGCTACTGTAATTTCGGCTGTACAAACATGACCCAGAAATCCAGCGAATTTTTTTTTTATTTCAACATAGGTCGGAGACTTTGCACATCTAAATATCGTATAATTACATCGTCAAGTTTTTATAAGGACTTTGCTTATCTAGATATAGACATTTTCAAAGCTATATAAGCTTATTATAGAAAACTGATATTCTATAATAAGTCTATTAAACTTTGTAATTAATGAATAAAATTAAAATTAAGATATGTACCAATAAAATCATACAAATAAGCTAGCACTACTAAACTAATAAGTATAACACAAATTAATAAACTAACGCTTATATACTAATACTAGGGTCGCTTATATAATAATAGGGTCTCAATAATGTCTATATATTTATATATTATTACTTAAGTATAACAAATATTGGTACTAATTTTGACTGCCTTAAAAATAAGTAAAAATAAAATATGTCTCGTATTATTCTAAATATATAATCGCTATATATAGTCTTACGTTAAATTGCATTCCAATTCAGCGTATTTTCATAAAACTCTTAAAGAATTACAGGAATAAATATGCTCGATTCCTTTTAATAATAATAATAAATAATAATAAAATTGTTTATTGCTTTCATAATTGTTATACATGTACACAGCACACTAATGAAGCATAGAACAAGAAATGGAAAAACACCTGTACAACAATAAAGCGGAACAGATCAAGCTCAGCTGAATGCTGTGGCGTGTCCACAGCGCTGATTTTCAGCTTGTCCCTAAAGATTGTACTAACGCCGTAAAATATAAAAAAAATAAAATACGAAAAACACACAGTAAAACGCAAAAGAAAAGACAATACTATGATTATAAGTGATTACAGCCAAGACATATTATATAAAAAAAAAATTAAAGAGAAAATTTTAGACATTGTTTAAAATATAGTCTTAAGATGAATAAAAATAAGTTGGCCAAACGACAAACGTGTTATGTAGTGAATACGCAGACACCGTCGCAATTGACGGATTTCATGTAAATTAATTTAAGACGTTAACGAACTCGCAGAATGTCGCTTCCAGTTCTGGGCTTTGACAGGATTAAAATGGCCGCGTTGCTAATTACATTTACTGTAACCCTCTGGCATAAATATTTAATAACAGTCAGATGTTAACAACTCTGGTGAAAGTGAATTTTAAGTAGGAATACACACGAAATGGGATAATTAGTATCTTTGTTAGTACACGAAAAATCATGTTGATTGAAACATGGTTCGTTTAAGAAATATTTTCAGGGCTTCTTATTATTGTTACTGTAATTATAAATTTATTAATTTTGTCAGTTAATCACGAAAAGGAAACGTAATTTATTGAAGCAATACGTAGGCCCGAAGCTTTTATTATTATTTATTGCATAAAAGAACTGAAAAGTCAATTAATATACAAGGACACATTTTATGTAAGCTTTCAATAGATAGTACAATTCTTCGTAAATACGACTAATACTTATAATGAATAAATATAATAAATATATTAACATAAGCAAGTAAATGTATTTACAGTTGGAAGTTTTATAAGAGTTTACACCAAATTATCATATTCAAACTAATTTCACTGATAAACAAGGGAGAAAATCCATATATGTATGTTCTTTGTTTTAATAAATGTGCATTTTCTATTCTAAACAGAGTGCGTAATGTTTCACTATCGCTGGTTTGCATGAAAACAAAGGCGCATATTACAGCCTTTGTAAATTTAAATGTTTATAACATTTTAAAAGAGACTTTGTTTGCTCTAAAATCCTACTAATATTATAAATGGTAAGGATGGATAGGATGAATGGATTACTTTTTTTTCCTATAACTAAAACAAAGCCACGGCTTCTATGTATAAAAAGTCATGTGTAAAATCCTAATTTTGTCAGACTGTGTTCCAAAGATAAATTGAATATTACTGTACCACATTTTGTACTAATGATATGTAATTTCAAACTATGTTTTAATATGTATATGATTAAAAAAAAAGGTAACCTTAGTTAATAAATGGGATGAAAACATCAAAATTTCAAAACCGTCATAATATTTAAAATGAAAGTTGACGATCTATATGTAGGCGCCATATTAATTAAGTTATAATATCGTTTAATTTAATTAAGGACTGTGATATTGAAAAAAAATGTTATTTCGCTGTTTAAAGTAAACAAATTAAAAGTCACTCTACGTCTGCGCATAATCCTTTTAAAACTATAGCGTTTATAAAACTGAAGTATCTCGCTAGCAAAATGAATTCAGCTCATTTAATAAAATCAACATGAAACTTTCTGGCGAACTGTTACAAAAGCAGTTCTCTTTCCGTTTGGTAATCGAATGCAAGTTAGTCTTTTCCGCTGCTTCTTCGAGCAAAAACTACGCGGGCATGAGTTTTCGTATTTATTTTTAATTAAAGTTTTTAATATCATAAACTCTCCATAGTGGGATAAGTTACAGTACTATGAATGATGAATGAACTTTGTTGAAATCTTTAAATACTTCGTATAAAAGGATTTTACAGATTTTTTTCAATGCACCAATTAGTTTTAATATAATTTATTCCTATATTGTAAAAGATAATATTTATTATTTTTAATATAGTATTATATAGTTATTGTAAATAATACAACAAAAATAAATGCCTCATTAGTCTAGTTGTCAGCGTGCTAGATTACAGACATGGGGTCCTGGGTTCGAGTTCCGGGTCGGCCGATGGAAAAATCGAAATTGAGTTTTCTATTCTGATTTTCTCAATATTTGCCCGAACTTGGTAAATTGGCAGTGCTCAAACCCTATGACTCGGTGAGCACGTTGAGCCGTCGGTCCTGCCCCTGATCTCACTCCGGTCGTGTCAGATTCCCATCACATCAGACTATGAGAGTGAAGGAATAGAGAGTGCACTTGTGCACTATGCCTGCCAGTGGAGCATCCGCAGCGGAGCAGCGTGGTCTATGCTCTAAAAACCCCCTCCCTCATATGAGAGAGGAGGCCAGTGCACAGCAGTGGGACGTTAATAGCCTGCTACTAACATAGATAGATAATATTCTTTATTGAACACCACGCTAAAAATAGATGTACAATTACTCAGTATAAGGTACTTTTAGTGTGCAATTGGGCGGTCTTATCGCTCATTAGCGATCTCTTCCAGACAACCCTGGCGTTAGGGAACCCGTCAAAGAAAGGAGAGAGAAGGTAAGTGGTGTGTATAAATGAATAGGCATACAATTTCAAAAAATAATATGTAGATATATACAGAATATTGTGAATACATACAAGTACTAATACATATACTCGTACATACAAATAAAGACAATAAACATATACACATATACAAATTATTATAGACATATATACAAATAAATAAATACATACATCTGTAATTC